>JAOTQR010058172.1:0-48156 GCA_025774065.1 Solanum ossicruentum | reverse complement strand
TATATATATATATATATATATAATGAGAGAGGGGGGTAAAAAGAGGAGAGATTGATAAGATAGGCAGGGAGAGGAGAGAGGCGAGGTAGAGTTTTATAGCGGGAGGAGAAAGGCAAGCAAGATTGCAGAGAGAGGGGAGAGATGTGAGAGAGAGGAAGAGAGGAGAGAGAAAATAACAACAAACTATAACTAAAGTTATAAATTATAATATTTTTCCAACAATAATGATATGTTGTAAATATATCACATGTTTGCACATTTATGTAAGCTATCCAAAATTATTTGGTTATATTCCCATGAAGAAATTTATTCAAGTTGTGTATGTATTAGCGAAAGAGATGATCACGTACAGAAATCAAGTTTATTCACTCAAGCATCTATACAACCAAATGATTGATAAATAGATGACATAAAATATTGACGCAATTCAAAAAAGCTTGAACCCAAACAAAATAATCAAAAAGTAAGAAACAGAGAATGCTCAAATTTATTAGAAACATTCTGCATTTACAACCTATCATTCAAGCTCTCAACTTCACTATACTTGATAGATTTATGAGAAGATTCAATTTTAGTTGAAGTGGCTCCTGATGTTGACTTCCTTTTTGATTTCTGACTGGCCTTAGAAGCTACAGTAAGTGAGATGATGTTGTTTCTTGAATTCCATTCATCGACTCCAAATTTTCGTACTATTCCTCTCTAGGGTTGGTATAAAGAGTTAATATCACGCGATGAATATGCACCTTTTGCCTCTGTGCGAATTAGACTTTCTTCTGCTAAAAGCTTTTCATCATAGTCCAAATCTTGTTCCAACAAAATAGATTCTTCGCTTGCAACCTAATACACAATTTCTCCTCCTTCTAAAGTATCATTGGCCACACCCTCTTGGTTATGAAATGTTGATTCTAGCTTTATTCTCTTCTTTATTGCCAGATGCTGAAACTATATCAAAAATTTTGTAAAGATCAAGTCTTCTATGATTCCAGATTGTATCACATTCTCAGACTTTGATTTATGAACAGAAACATCTAAGGTTCTAACTTCTAGACAACTATCTAACCTGTTCAACACTAGAGCATTTGAAATTCTCAAGGCACATGAAACATCATTGTCTTATACAACTCTAGTGCAAAGTACTCATCATCATCACTATGAGAATTGTGCAATTGGAATGCCTCAAATTGCACTATCAACAATTCTAGTTCTCGAAAGGAAAATATATTTGTTAGACCCAGAATTTTTGACCAAATTAAGCTATTATTTAAATCAATTCTTCAAAATAATATGTTTTTATAAAATCTTACAAAACTAGTATAAACTTATTTGGTAGTAACGTTTTAGGTTAACGGGCAAACTGACGGTGTTAATGAATAAGTGTTACTGTGGTAATATTTTAAGAATAAAACATACTTGTGAGTAACGTATTATAAAACATTACTCACAAGTATGTTTTAGTCTTAAAATGTTACCCGCAGTAACGTTTTAAGAGTAAAACGTATTTCTAAGTAACATTTTATAAAACGTTACTGAAAGGATTAGTGCCCCTGAACTTCTAGTGAACCAAGTTCAATGAACAATATTAATTTGTTTGCGAAAGCAGTAACAAAGGCAAACAACTTGTAGTGGAAAAACTCGCTCAAGGAAGAAACAACCACTACCTACACTCGTAGGATTTCAACAAGTTCACTAACTTCAAACGAGCAATGTTCAACTTATAACTCTTCCAACACGCTCAACTCTCGAGAGTCAAGCCCACTCTGAAGCAACAACTCTCATAAAGAAAAATGAAAAAACTTCCTACAATTTTTGTCACTAAACAAAGACTCTAAGAAGATTTTCAAATAGACTTGAACAATCAAGAAAACCCAACTTTACATCTTGCTTGAGTGCTCTCACCAAGTGCCCGTGCTTTTGCTGAATGCTTTCACCAATTTCAGATTGCAAAAAGCTATGTCTTCTAGGATTGATGATTTTATTTATATTGAACCCTAAAGACCTTCCATATGGGACTCCTTTCTTGAGTAAGGCACGCTATTCTTTTTCATAAAGAAGTCCTTTTCCAAAGCTGCTACCTTCACCGTATCTTGTACTGATTCTGTTTCCATAAATAGCATTCCAATTTCGACTAGGACTCTGCATGTCTTCACTAGGGCACATATGCTAGACCTGGTTCCTCATTCTACTATCGTTGGCTCCATTTGTCATCATCAAAACAATATAGTCATACCTGCAAAGATTCTAACAAATTCTCCCTTTTTGATGATGACAAACCTATATGCATTCATAAGAACATTCAAAGCATAACTTCCCCCTTTTGACATCACAAAAAGATAACAAGCAGTAGCACAAGTCAAGTAACAAGATCATTAGCAGACCAAAAACCAGAAACAACAATGAACATAAATGCACAAACTGAGGATATTAGCCATCTATTCAGCACAGAGCAACACAACATAATAAGGAAGAAAAAGACATCCACAACAAAAAATATCAAGCTAGCACCAGCACTTGCATAAGCATCCACAAAAGAAATTATATATTCCAAAAATAATTGTCTGCAACAGAGTCAAAAGAAGGTACAACAAAAGATGTACAATGACTAAAGGGGAGGAAGGGAGGGGCCTGTGCTTAGGATCTTGAGAAGGAAGTCCACTTACTGATTATGGTCCACCTGCTACTGAAGAAATCGGTCTTTGAGGCGAGCTACCTCAGCCTAAAGATCATCAACCATGGCATGAAGACGAGCCCGATCATCCTGAGATTCGCGAAGTTCCTGCACAAGTTGAGTGATGGCTCCAGTAGACTTTGGTGGAATAGGTGCAGCAATAATAATAGTAGGAGGCGCACACTTACATTCGAGGGATGTGTGGCAATCTATCATGTCCTTCTAAGTTAACGCCCTCCCAATGCCAAGGGGAACCTGAAAAGCCCTGAAGACATAGGTTAACAGGTTACCATAGGCCAGTTGATGAGGTCCCTCCATAGGGTCAGTAATGCATGCCATGTGCTGTAGCATCAAGGTCGGCTAGTCCACAGGCTCTTGAAGACCGATATCATATGCGAATCCCATATCGCGAAATGTGGCCTCATGCCTACACTCTCCCCTGGGCAATATCCTTTATGCACCACTTCGAACAACAACTTCAAGAATGGGGGCATTTTCGCCTTATCCACCTTGCAAGGCACATCAGTGACCCTCCCCTCAGTGAATTTGGAGGTTAACACACAACTTGTGTCCTCCAACTAAGTGTACTCTGCCAACCCTATAAAAGGGATGTGCAAGATCTCAAAGGCGAACCTTGTCAAACAGTATACCAACCCCATGCACTTTTGAGGTAGCCATATCCCACTCTACAAATTCAAGATTAGTGTAGAACTCCACAACCTCAGCCTCATAAATCGGTGTCCTAGTGTTAAAGAGCAAATTGAGCCAACCCTGAGCGGACAATTTGGCACAGAGTTACGCCACCACAGGAAAGTCGTGCACCTCAGGGTGGATAACCCTTCCCCTAAGCACACCCTTTGAGACAAAATAAAGTTCCTTGCCTAATTTGTTGAAGTTTTCAACATGCTTCTTTACACGAGATGGGGTAGGGGGAACAAATGGAGAACCATGGGCAGTAGTCCCTTTAGGAGAGGAGGGGACACAAATTGGAGAAGAGGGAGAGTTAGCAACCTTACCAGAATAGGTCTTCTTTCAACCGGATGAGAGACCAGGGGTGTCAAGCACATGCTTTTTGCTCTTGGCAAGTGGACCACTAGAACGAGGAGCAGAGGGTTGTGGTGACCATGGCGAGGAGACTAGTTGACAAAGAATATTGCGGCATACTTGAGCAAAGGGAATGCCATCTTGAGAGTCACCGAGCTTGGGTGTAGACGCTATCGTCATGGAACAAGGAGCGACAGAAGGCAGTGAGAAGCCAGGTAGAGGCAACATGACCCGAACTGGGGATGCGTCAGTGGAGGAAGATGAGGGCTCGTTAATAAGGTGTTGACCAAAGGGTTTGGGATCAGGAATGGGCAGGTCGACAATCATCTAGTAGGGTTAGGACAGAGAAGGTCGTGGTTAATAGTAGGGCAGGTCAGAGGACGATGAAGAAAAAATGAGGGGGTTTAGTTGTAGTGGCTGGTGGTGGGGATGGTGGCGGAAACTGATTGTGGATGAAGGGTGATGAGTGAAATTCCTCCTATGAGAAGTCCTTGGGTGGTGAGGGAGCAGTGGCGTTAGAGCCGGTGTCGGAGTAGTCAATAGGAGACGCCATTTGGGAGTTTTCTTGTGGAAGGGTTTTGCAAGGTAGAAAAATGAGGGTTTGTGAGTAAAGTTAAGCTCACGGATGATATATGTCTTTGGAAGTTGGAGGAAGCACCAGGATGGGACTAAAAGGATGTGTACTGACACTGCAGCCGCACGTGACTCTTGGGATCCGAGAAATGGTGATCATTGCCTGTTTTGAAGTAATAACCCTTCCCGCCAAATAAAGAACTAGCTAAAGGGAACCAAATGTAGGAGAAGCTACAGATAACTTTTTTGCAGGATATGTATTCATTCAAATTATGGAAACTACGCAGCAAGTGTATACCTGAGAAATCAGCATGCGAGGATCAGTTCCCTGCATTGTGTGTCCACCAACACTTTTCTTAGAAGCTTGCCAATTTGATCATGTTAGAATGGTTGTACAGTGCTTAAAGTACAATTCAAGAGTCAGTAAGGGGAGAAGTTAAAACTCCCGGATTAACCCTAAATTAAGACCATTCAGCTCAAACTGCTCCCTGCTTAGGGCTTTGGTGAATATATCAGTAACCTAGTCCTCGATTTTGCATAACACCATTGCAATGAGTCCTTTCTCCACATTATCTTTTAGGAAGTGATGCCTTACATCGATATGTTTGGTACACTTGTACTGAACCGGGTTCTTTGCTATATTCATGGCACCTGTGTTGTCACACATGATGGGAATGTATTTATCTTAGATCCCAAAGTCTACAAGCTATTGTTTGATCCATAGAAGTTGAGCACAATAGGAGGCCATAACAACATATTCAGCTTCGGCTGTTATAAGGCAACTGAGCTTTGTTTCTTGGTAGCCCGTGAGACCAGACAGGATCCTAGGAAGTGTGCCATACCCGAGGTGCTCTTCCTATATACAAAACAGCCTGCATAATTAGCGTTAGGAAAACTAACAAGACCAAAGGAGGACCCAGTAGGATACTAGAGAACCAGGTCTAGGGATCCTTTTAGGTAGTGTAGAATCTATTTAACAACTTTAAGATGGGATTCCTTGGGCTTTGCCTAAAACATTGCACATATCCCCACACTAAAGACGATATCTGGTCTACTAGCAGTTAAGTATAGAAGTGATCCAATTATGCCTTTGTACTTGGTTTCATCCACTGTCACACTTGCTTCATCCTTATCAAGCCTTGTAGTGGTGGCCATGATAGTATCACTTGCTTTGGCATCTTGCATCCCAAACTTTGTGATGAGCTCCTTGATGTATTTCTGCTGATGAATTTATATACTCATCTATCCCTGATGTATCTGGAGTCCTAAGAAGAAATTAAGTTCTCCCATCATACTTATCTCAAACTCGTTCCCCATGAGTTTTGCAACTTCTTCCCCTAGGGATGCGTCCGTTCCCCCAAAGATGATGTCATCGATATAGACCTAAACAATGAGTACATGTGAACCCCTTTCTTAAAAACAAGGTCTTATCAATTATTCCTCTTGAGTACCCATGATTCATCAGAAAGCTAGACAACCGGTCATGCAAAGCTCTAGGAGCCTGTTTCAGTCCATAGAGAGCTTTGTCAAGTTTGTACACATGGTCAGTATGCTCACATCTTTCAAAGCCAATGGGTTGTGTAATGTACAATTCTTCCTAAAAATACCCATTAAAAAGAACTTTTAATGTCCATTTGATATAGCTTGAATTCCATGTGAGCTGCAAAAGCTATAAGCATTTGAATGGCTTCAGTGCGAGCAATATCGGCAAAGGTCTTATCATAGCAAATAACTTCCTCTTGATTATACCCTTGCACCACTAGTCTATCCTTATTCCTAGTGACCACTCTTTGTTCATCCAACTTATTCCGAAAGACCTATTTTGTTACAATGATAGTTCGATGTTCAGGAGGTGGAACCAGGTGCCACACCTTGCTGCGCTCAAACAGTAGGAGTTCTTCCTGCATAGAAGCTATCCACTCTTCATCAAGAAATGCTTCTTTAAAATTTTTTGGTTCAACCAGGGACCATATGTAGAGAAGGCATACATGTTTCTGAGCTTTGATCTGGTGGACATTCCTAAGTCGGGAGGGGTCAACAGATTACCAAGAGGATGAAAGCTCTTGTGTTTCCAATTCTGTCTTACATCTCGAGGCACAAAACTGGTTCTGGTTGTATCAGAGGGACCAGGTTCAACTAGGTGAGGCATCCTTAATGAACTGTTTCCATTCTGAGGAGTGACTATTGTAGGAGGTGACATCACTCTCTCCCCGTCACCTGGAGTCAATGATCTTGGTCCACTTCCCTGCTCCCTGTCGTCCTCATCATCTGACTCTCTCTGTCTATCATTTGTCTCTATTATTTGTACCTATTCTTGCAAAAATTTCTCGGCTCCTTGATCGGCCTCATCAAATATAACATGTGCACTTTTTTTTGCGGATCTAGTTCTTTTATTATACACTTTGTAAGCTTTGCTATGAGAAGAATACTCAATGAAGATTGCCTCATCACTTTTGGCATCAAACTTGCCCAGAGCCTCCTTTCCATTGTTGTGTACATAGAAGACGCAGCTAAAGGAATGAAGATGTTCTAGGTTTGGTTTTCTGGCTTTAAGTAGTTCATAGGGAGTCTTGTTCAAGATGGGTCTGATCATGCATCTGTTAATGAGGTAACAGGAGATGTTCACAACTTCAGTCCAGAAGCTTTGTGGAAGATCACTAGCTATCAGCATGGTTCTAGCCATATTTTCCAAAGTTCTGTTCTTTCTTTCCACAACCCCAGTTTGTTGAGGAGTTTTTAGGGATGAGAAGTTGTGAGTCACCTCATTTTCAGCACAGAATGTGAGGAACTTGGAGTTCTCAAATTTTGTACCATGGTTTGTTCTCAAGTTCTTCAGCTGACAATTCAACTTCTTTTTGACCATTTTAGCATATACAATAAACACATCAAACATTTACTCTTTGGATTTTATAAAGAAGGTCCAAGTGAATCTTGAGTAATCATCTACAAGAACAAAAACATGCCTGTTACCGCCTCGGCTTAGTACTCTCATGGGTCCATAAAGATCCATGTGAACCAGTTCCAAGGGTCCGTTGGTGCTGACCAACCCTGTTAGTTGAAAGCTTCTCTTGATGTGCTTACCCTAGGCACATGCTCCACACACTTGATCTTCATTGGTTTTTCCTTCAGGCAGTCCCAGAACCAGTTCCTTAAGGATCAATTGAATGATTGTAAAAAAATGGGCATATCTTAGCCTTTTGTTTATAGTGAGGATGCATCACTCATGGTGCTTAAACACTTAATCTCTAGTTGACATGGACCATTTATATCCACCTTGCACATATTCTTGTGTCACTTACCCTTCAGAATTAGCCTCTTGGATACTGCATTTGTCATCTTGCATTCTGATGCAGTAAAGAGTACATCGTTCCTTTGTCACACATTTGGGAAATGCTTAGAAGCTTATGTTTTAGACCTTCCACATAGTACACATTTTCAATGCATTGGGACATAAATGGTCCCACCTTTCCAATGCCTTTAATTTCACCTTATTTTCCATTTCCAAAGCCTACGTTTCCACCTTGGAAGTCACTCAGTAGAAGGAAGTTGCGTTTGTCGCTCGTCATTTGCCTGGAGCATATGCTATCCAAGTACCACTGTTTCCGTTTTCCTTCTACTGGTACCTTACAATTAATAGAGGTGAGATTTGGGTACCCATATCTACTTGTGTCCCTTTTGATTGTAAAAATGGTGAATGAGATCCCTTTTTTCCCAGCCAGGAAGATCCCTGTTGGTTCTTCTACCTCTGGTGGTTTTGGTAGTCTATATACTTTCATCCCTTAACCAGTAAGATGTCGAGGGTGTTTTCTGCCTGACCGATTCCTGTTGGTTCTAGGGGGTATCTTTCTTCATTATCAAACCAACTAGACCTGGGGGGATATCTTCTTCCTGACTAATTTCTTTTAGTTCTAGGAGTGTATCTTTTACCTGTCCTATTTCTATTACTCCTACAAGAATACCTTTGTCTTTTTCCCCTTCTTGAGTTATCCCTTTCATGGTTTCTGTTAATGTCAGAGATGTTACTGTTGAGAGCTTTGACATTTTTATTGCAGTTCTCTCTCAAATGTCCAGATATCCCACACAAGGTGCATGAAACACTATGATCTATGCTTGATTCTTGGATTCCTTAATTTTGAATCCAATCCCATACTTGGTGGTGGATTGACCTTGCTGCATATCATCAAGCATAACAAAGGACTTGGTCCACTTCATAGTGTACTCTAATTTAGCTTTGGTCTGGTCAAGTTCTTTAGGAGAACCTTATTCTTATGACTCCTGCTGCCTAGATCTTCTCCTAGCTTCTTAACCTTTTCTTCTATATCATATTGAGTCACACTCATGACATTTTTCTCTTTCTTAGAGGACTTAAGACCATCAATCTTCAATTGTAGTTTTTGATTGACATTCTCAAGATCAACATTCTTAGTTCTCAGTAGGGCATAATCTTCCAAAAGAAGGTCCTTAGAGTCACAAATAGCCAGATAGGCTTCAATCAGGACATATGATGAGGACTGAAGCTTTTTCATGGAATACGTATGAATATTGGATTTAGCTTGTTCAATACTTACTTTGGTATCTAGTAGAGAACTGTCTTGATCATGAGAACCTGCTTCTGCCATCAGTGCTAGATTCTTCTCTCCAGCTTCAGCTTTGTCAGCTTTGGGATCAACAACTTCAGTTATCTGCTCCTTGCCTCCTGCATCATCGGACTCATCCATGGAGACAAGAGCAAGGAAGTCATATTTCTTGGTTCCTCGACTGCCATTATAGATTGGTTTTCAGGAGTCTCGCCATCTGATTCTTCACCCGATTGCCAGCCAGCGCTGCTAATGCTCTTTGTACTGAAAGATCTGCTTCATGACTAGTCATCCCTCTGTCTTTGCGAACATTGGGTTCAACCTTGGTTTCTTTGGGCTTCTCTGGATTGTTCTTCATGTACTCAAGTGCCCAGAGTGGACAGAACTTGATGAAGTGGTTGGGACTACCACACTTATGGCAAATTGTTCCCTCAAATCTTTCTCAGTTGTTCGTTAAGTGATTCTTCTTTGTCCAGCATTTCCCATTCTCAACATCTGCTGGAACATCTTAGTGATCGAGGCTATGTTTTCTTCTTCATAGTCCTCCTTTTCCATGGCTTTCCGAACCAGGTTCTTGTCCTTCATCTTATTATTGAGCTCTTTCTCCTGATTTTTTTTTGAATTTGTAAGTGACCAGAGTTCCCAATAGCTAATCCATAGTCATGGTGTCTAGATCCTTGGCTTTGATAATAGCTTCAACCTTGCTTTCCAAGGATTCAGGTAACACACTTAGCAGCTTTCGGATGGCCTTCCCTGTGGGGATGACTTCTCCCAAGGAGTAGATTTCATTGACAATAGCAGAGAACCTGGTTTCCATTGCATGTATTGTCTCACCTTCATGCATTCTGAATAACTCATACTGTCGATTGAGATTATCAATCTTAGCCTTCTTCACCTGAGAGGTACCTTCATGAGCAATTTCTATAGTATCCCAGATCTACTTAGCATCTTGGCATGATGATATCCTGTTATGTTCATTAGGACGGATACCACATAGCAAGATCTTCTTAGCCTTGGCATTATTTTGAATGGCAATTTTGTCAGCGTCATTCCATTCACTGCGTTCTTTGGGTACCGTTGGAGCACCCTCAGTAAAGGGATTCTTCATTAGAATAGTTGGTCCTTTGAGTATTATATTCCAAAGATCAGGATGTTCACCCTCAATCTGATTCATCATTCTAGTTTTCTACCAACCATAGTATTGTCCATCGAACAATGATGGTTTGGACTGAGAAGCTCCTTCTTGTCCTGTAGGTCAGGCTGCCATTATCTTTTCGAGGGAGTTAGCCTTGTTTTGAAAAGACCCACTCTAATAGTGATTAAAAGGACTGGTTCCCCTAAACTTCCAGTGAACCAGGTTCAATGAACAGTACTAATTTTTTTGTGAAAGCAGTAACAAAGGAAAACAACTTATAGTGGAAAAACTTCTTGCTCAAGGGAGAAACAACTTGTATCTACACTAGTAGGATTTCAACAACTTCAGTAAGTTCAAATGAGTAATGTTCAAGTTACAACTCTTCCAACACACTCAACTCTCGAGAGTCAAACCCAACAACTCTCATAAAGAAAAACAAAATAACATTACAATTTTTGTCACTAAACAAAGACTCTAAGAAAATTGTCAAACAAACTTGAACAATCAAGAAAACCTAACTCTAGATCTTGTTTTAGTGCTCTTGCTAAGTGCTCGTGCTTTTGCTTAGTGCTTTCATCAATTTCAGATTGCAAAAATCTGTGTCTTCTAGGGTTGATGATTGTATTTATATTGAACCTTAGAGTCCTTCCATATGGGACTCCTTTCTTGAGTAAGGCATGCCATTCTTTTCCATAAAGGAGTCCTTTTCAAAGCTGCTACCTTCACTGTATCTTGTAATGATTCTGTTTCCATAAATAGCACTCTGATTTCGACTGGGACTCTGCATGTCTCCACTGGTACTGGACCTGGTTCCTCATTCTACTATTGTTGGCTCCATTTGTGATCATCAAAATAGTATAATCATACCTGCAAAGATTTTAACTGTTACTCCCAAGTATGTTTTATTCTTAAATCGTTACTTATGATAACGTTTATTAAGAATCTAATCACAGGCTCATTCCATCTAATCAAGGCAACTGTTAGTTTTTGGATGGACATTTTCTTTATCATATTTGTAGTTGGGAAGTTTGTCTTCCTTTATAGGTGTGCTGATGAGAGCTTGCGATGCATTTGGCATGTATTTCTCTCCTCCCCCCTCCAAAATTTGTTTGGAATTGTGTCAGTGATTTTTTAATTTTCTCCGGATGTTTTATCTAAAATATATGATCACATTTTTTTCCTTTTCCAGATGACTATTGCAAATAGCCATTGAGGATGTGAGAAGAGAGGTGAAGATATTAAAATCTTTGACAGGACATAGCAATTTAGTAAAATTTCATGATTCATATGAAGATCACACCAATGTCTACATAGTCATGGAGTAAGCTTCGTGACTCAATTCCTAACTTTGTGACTCAATTCCTATCCCATTTACATTTACAATGGGGTTCAATCTCAAACTTAGCTTTGAGAGAATACTTTATTGGTTATCAACCAGAGTTTCAAGTAGCATGAAAGTTTTGTTTATTTTTCTCAGTAAACATGTGTTAATGAATAAAAAATACTTGTTAGTAACATTTTATAAAATGTTACTCAGAAATACGTTTTACTCTTAAAACATTACTGTGGGTAACATTTTAAGACTAAATCGTACTTGTGAGTAATGTTTTATAATACCTTACTCACAAGGCATTTTTTCTTAAAACATTACTCATAGTAACGCTTACTCATTAACACCGTCAATTTGCCCGTTAGCGTAAAATGTTACTGCCAACTAAGTTTATACTAGTTTTGTAAAATTAAAAAAATGTATTATTTTGGTGAATTGGTTCAAATAATAGCTTAATTTGGTCAAAAATCTATAGATGTCCTTGTAGCTAGCTTATTCAAAAAAAGGCCTATCATTATTGTCACGACCCAAGCTAGGTCCTAATCACCATGTCACATCTAAGGCCTAGCTTAGATTGTGACAAACTTTTTATCAATGCACAAGGTTCAAGGTATCCTAGGGCTTTTGAAAGCCGCGTCAAGTAGAGTCTTGTTTATGGGAGTGAAACACACCACATTTATGAATAAGAAGCTACAAGGAATTTAGAAAATGTCTCACGTCTTTCATAATACTTGTATCATATGATAATGTTTTACCCTAAGGTTTTTCCCTCTAATGCTTGTCCTTTGCGATTTTTAAAAAGATGCCTCCAAAATAACTCTAGTTCGAAGGGAAGTGAATGCTAATAAGGAATAATCACCTCAAGTCCCTATTGATCTATTGACCGAGCAAGATACTAATGTCAAATTTTGAGCCGTAATTCAAATGCTTACCCAAGCTATGACAACTCAAGTGAATCAAGGGGTAGTTCCTCCAAATGTAGGACGGTGATGATAAGGTTTGGGATTTCACAAGAGTGAATCCCTTTGGAATTCTATGGATATAAAGTGAATTAAGATCCAAAAGAGTTTATTGATGGGATTAGAAAGATTGTGGATATAGAATAGGCAGGGTTAAAGGTATATCAACTCAGTAGTGTTTCTCAAGTTTTGTTTAACTAGTGGAAGGTGGACAGGGTTGATAAAAGCATGATTAGAAAAAAATCAAATTTGCTTTTCTTGATAGCTTCTTTCCACTAAGGTTAAAGGAGGCGAAGGTACTTGAATTCATTAATTTGAAATAAGGTAGCATGAGTATGAGGGAGTATTCCTTGAAATTCACTCAGTTAACTAAGTATGCTCCGGCACTAGCGACCTACTCTTCATGAAATATATTGTTACCATATATGCAACAAACCCATTGTCAATAATTGGCATAAAAAACAAAACAAAACAACTACCTTTGAATCCAAAAATTGAAAATAAACCTATAACTATATTATTACATCTAAAACCTTGGGTTTCCTCCCAAGTAGTGCCTGATTTATTGTCGCGACATGACTTAGCTAGCTTGAGTAATCAAATTTCCTCAAGCTCTGATGCACCCTTATCACCAAACTTTGTCTCCTTCTTGGTGCTTGTCATCATGCCTATTTGAATGTGATCCAATTGCATTGACACAAGTCCAAACTAACTATTGAATTGCCACAGAGTGTTAGTCCACTCTAAGGTTGTCTTGGTAATGTCGGACGTGATCTTCTTCAATGTCTTATCTTGAGCATCTGCCCTCTTTAACAACTGGTTAAACATCCCCTGAAACTTAGAGTTACCTTCTCCCGTATCACGGTTATGGGGGGGTACATAGGAACTATTCATCCTGTCGTCCTTGCAATCCCTCTACTTTATGAGCATCTCTAGGTTAACTCCATTCTGATCAACAATACTAATGATATCTGCATTTATTTTTGCTTGGTCAGAAGTAATGTCAATAGTGTATGCACGATCTACTAGGTGTCTATTACTGGGCTTCCACACCTGGTTTTATTTAACTACTATGTTCAGGTGCTCAAAAATTTTTGCAAATAGTTGTTCTACAAAAATACCTCCCAAGAGGGCATCAATTTATGCTTGACTATTAACATTAAGAGCTCGGTGGAAATTCTCTGCCAGGACATTCCCCAAAATCTCATGGTCTGGTGCATTCCTTAAGAATCTATGAAATCACTCCTATATATCAAGGATTGAATCACTCGAAAATTTGTTGAAGTGATTTATCTGGTCCTCCACTTTGAGCCTGTTTGCTTTGATAAAGTACCTTGCTAAGAATGCCCTTTGCAATTCTATCCACTTGGTGATCCACCCTTGTGGAAACTCAGATAGCCATAATGCAGCATTGTCCGTGTGAGACAATGGAAAGACACGAGTCCCATAGCA
Organism: Solanum ossicruentum; assembly: GCA_025774065.1. Lineage (NCBI taxonomy): Eukaryota > Viridiplantae > Streptophyta > Magnoliopsida > Solanales > Solanaceae > Solanum > Solanum ossicruentum. The sequence goes on along the minus strand of JAOTQR010058172.1, from coordinate 34,421 downwards.
TCCATAGATAGATTCTGTGTTCCCACTGCACTCTTACAAACAAATGCCACATTGTGTAAGTGGTTATGTGGATCCTCTGATGATAAGCCCGTAAATAACCCATGGTTTTGCAGCATCTGAAGTAACCCACTAGGGATTATGAACTTTGTGTCTGTCGATAGTGGTTGTAACATAACAGCCCCTATAATATCTATAGCCATGGGATTCAACCTATCCTGAGTCCACTAGTAAGCATTGGCATTGAACTCCTGAGGCTGTGGAATATCCTCCAAAGGAGGTGGGTTCTAATTCCTATCATCATCATTATTACCCCAATTCAAAGTTATATTTGCCACATTTTTCATGACCCAAGCCTAGGACCTAGACATGACACGACACATGGAGAATCTGAAGGGGCCCCGACCAAGCCTCTTAGCATATTATTACACATCCTTGGTCGCGAAAGCAATAAAATGACAATAAAAGATAGTAAATAGGGATAACCGGGGCTAAGGGACATCTTTCATATTTTAAACATCAAGAGTCAAGAGAGAATCAAGCTCATAACATTATACATAACATGTCTAGCAACACCTCTAACATAGAACTTAGCAGGGGCCAAGACAAGCAACCATGCTCACCTTCATAGTCAAAATACAATAAAGAAAAAGAGACGTAATACATGGCATAAGAACATAAAGGTTGTCCTAGAAATGGAGGACTCAACACTAGATTGAGAGAAATCATATAGCCACGTAGAGGTGGATGATCTAGTGGAGATCCAATCTTCACATGGTAACATCATGTAGGCATAGAGTATGTGTTAGACGTTTGAATGTACTAAGTATGCAAGATGCAATACAACAAGAGATAGGCAATATAGTCAAAACACATAATGATAAATAATAGATAACATAATAACAATATGACATGCATGATCAATGCTTAAGTAAAACATGCTTACATAGAACATAATACATGTGTAAGAAGAGACCATTATTATAGAAGTCATAGTTTACCAAGGTACAAACCCCTTTGGTTGGTTGTAGATCGTCACACCCTATCTCCCATGGTGATTGAAGAACTAACCCCCCAACTCAGTTACCATGGTACGAACCCCTTGATTGGTTAGTGGATAGTCGCACCCGGTTACTAACCCCTCAACCCAGTTATCAAGGTACAAATACCTCGACATGGTTACCCGGGCTCTTAACCTCCCCGAGTAGCGCATGGTTACATTCCAACACTATATAGGAGAATATCATATACATACATTCCTTTCATCATCACAAAGCCACACAACTCATAAGATATGCATTGGACCTTCAACTTTTCAAGAAACCATAACTGGACATTTTATCAAACACCTGGCGGTTGTTTAGAGCTAGTGTAAAACCATGCAATTTAAGGATGAAATCATGCAAGAAATTCCATTGTAAAGCCATCCATCAATACTTGATAATATCCTCAAGAAATATAAATCAAAATCCTTCATCAAATCCCACAATGGGTCATAGATTCCTAGCACAAAACATGGTAAAACAGTCACAATTTAATGAAACCTCAATATAGTGTGAAGTGAAATTCATAATAAGCAAGGCCTATGACTAAATCAAATTTAAATCATACAATTTAGGTGGAAAGGAAGCTTGGGCACCATGGGTGAAAGGACACAATAGTTGAAACCCACATACCTTGACAGAATCCTTGAAGAAGATTGGAAATGAGACTTACAGCTTGAATGAGAACCTTAAGATCCGAATGAGTTTTGGGACTTGAAATCTGGAGTGAAATATGAGTCTAAGTATTTGAGTGAGTATTGGGGAATCTTTTATATGATATGAGGGTGAAATATGGATAAATATAGGTATTTTCACTCATGAGAATACTTAGGTACAAGACACTAAAGTCTTTGAATGTGATAGGAAAACTGGACAAAAAATACATTGTGGCGCATTGCGCTAGGGGCACGAATGCACACTAGAAATTGCATTTTTGGGATTTTCAAATTTTGCTAGGGTTGCTCTTTAATTGGGGTTAGACCCAATCCCCACTCAATTTGACCCCCTGAACAATAATATGAAGTCAGATTTTCGATATCACACACGGATTTTGGGATACATGAAATTATGATTCTAGGCACTTTTGAGGCACATTTTCGGGAACTTTTTGGGGTCATTTCAATATATCCCTCTTGGGAATATTCGTCTCCGAATGTCAAAGAAAAGTATCTAAGAATAGTAATCATAAAGAAATCAACCCTAACAAGAATGCAACAATACACTTAAAACATCATCTTCAAAATCTCAACATAAGTATAAAATCACCATGAACCTTGTTAATATAAACATGAATGAATGCAAATGACTTAGGGGCTGGAACATGAGATATGAAATCACATAGAAGACTTAGAATTAGTACCTTAGTCTTGAGTACGATGGAAGAGATAAGGATATCTCTTTTGTATGTCCACTTCGGACTCCCAAGTAACACTTTCAACTTATTGATTTTTTCAAAGAACCTTAACGGAAGCCACATCCTTGTTCCTTAACTTCTTCATTTGTCAGTCCAAAACCTGAACTGGAACTTCTTTATAAGTCAAGTTGTTTTCAACAACACACATAACATCAAGATGCACAATAGCATTAGGGTCTCTCAAACATTTCCTCAACATGGATACATGAAAGACCGGATGAACCAAATCCATTTCACTAGGCAATTCCAACTCATAAGCTACCTTTCCAATCCTCCTCATTACCTTATAAGGACCCACATATCTTGGATTCAACTCTCCCTTCTTACAAAAATGAAATATACCCTTCGTGGGTGACACCTTCAAATAGACCCAATCACCAACTTTGAATTCAAGATCCCTTCTCCTCACATCGACATAAGACTTTTGGCGAATTTGGGTCGTCTTCAACCTTTCAATAATCATCCTAACATTCTCAAGTGCCTCCATAACAAGATTTTGTCCCAAAAAAGCCACCTCTTCGACTTCAAACCATCCAATTGGTGATCTACAATGCCTACTATAGAGAGCCTCAAAAAGGCCATACCGATGTTCGAATGTTATCCATTGTTACAGGAAAACTCAATCAATGGAAGATGCTCATCTCAACTACCCTTATGCTCCAATACACAAGCACTAAGCATATCCACAAATGTTTGGACTGTTCTTTCAGCTTGACCATCCATTTGAGGGTGAAAGACCGTACTAAGCTTAACTCTTGTACCAAGACCTCTTTGGAAGTACCTCAAAAAATGTGAAGTAAATTGTGCACCGTGATCTGGTATAATTGACAAAGGAACCCCATGCAACCTCACGAAGTTATGAACGTACAACCTAGTATAATCTTCAGCCTTATAAATAGTTTTAACTGGTAGGAAATCAACCGACTTTGTCATCCTGTGAACCACAACCCAAATAGAATCAAAACCCCTTCTAGTCTTGGGCAACCTAACCACAAAATCCATGTTAATTTCCTCCCACTTCCAAGTAGGAATCTCTATGTCTTGGGTTAGGTCACCCGGCCTTTGATGTTTGGCCTTGACTTTTTGGCAACTATGGCGATTGAAAAAAAACTTGGCAATGTCCCTTTTCATGCCTTCCCACCAATACACCTATCTCAAATCTCTATACATCTTAGTAAAATCGGGGTGAATAGAATAAGAAGAACCATGAGCCTCATCAAGAATCTTTTCTCTCAAGCAACCAAGACAAGGCACACATAACCTACTTTGGTATCTAAGGACACTATCTCTCCCTTAGGAGAAAACCTCCACCTTACCATCTTTTACCAATGCCTTCAATTCCAACAAAGCAGGGTCAATATCTTGCTTAGCTTTCACCTCCTCAACCAATGAAGATTTTGAACCATCAACATCAACACCACCACCATTATCAACCCCTTCCAATCAATCTCCTAATTTAGCCAACCAGTGGACCTCCCTAGCTACCCTTTTGCCACCATCATCAACATATGCTAGGCTACCCATAGACACCCTACTTAATGCATCAACCACCATATTAGCCTTGCCGGGATGGTAATACACACTTATATCATAATCCTTAACATGTTCTAACCACCTTCCTTGCTTCAAGTTAAGATCTTTTTGAGTGAAGACATATTGGAGACTCTTATGATCGGTAAACACATCAACATGCACCCCATACAAATATTGATGCCAAATCTTTAATGCAAATACCACAAAGGCTCCTTCTCACTATGTGAATAGATCCAAATGTCATCAATAAAGACCACAACAAATGAGTCAAGGTAGGGTTTGAATACCCTATTAATAAGATCCATGAAAATGGCCGGTGCATTGGTCAACCTAAAAGACATCACAACAAACTCATAATGTCCATACCTAGTCTAGAAGGCCGTTTTGGGAATATCACACTTCCTCACCTTCACTTGATGGTAGCCGGACCGAAGATCAACCTTAGAAAAATGACTAGCCCCTTGTAATTGGTCAAATAAATCATCAATCTTTGGAATAGGATACCTATTCTTGATCGTGAATCTATTAAGTTGCCAGTAGACAATACACATTCTAAGAGACCCATTCTTCTTCTTCACAAATAACACTGGTGCACACCAAGGAGATTAGCTAGGCTTGATAAAACCTTTCTCCAACAAGTCCCTCAATTTCTCCTTCAACTCCTTTAACTCCGTCGGGGCATATGTTAAGGGGGTATAGAAATGGTTTGAATATCGGGGAGTAGGTCTACACCAAAATCTATTTCCCTTATGGGAGGATCACTCGGAAGGTCATTTGGGCACTATGGGTGAAAGGAAGCTTGGGCACTATGGGTGAAAAGACCCAATGGTTGAAACTCACATACCTTGACTTTGGAGAATCCTTGAATAAGATTGGAAAAATGGAGATTTGAAGCTTGAATGAGAACCTTAAGATCTGAATAAGTTGTGGGACTTGAAATTTGGAGTGAAATATGATTCTAAATGTTTGAGTGAGTATTGGGGAATATTTTTATGATATGAAGGTGAAATATGGCTAAGTATAGGTATTTTCACTCATGGGAACACTTGTGCCCAAGATCCAAAAGTCTTGGACCCAGATAGAAAAATTGGACAGAAGATACACTGTGGCGTCGCGCCAGGGGCGTGAATGAAATCACATTCGCGATTTTTAAATTTTGCTACAGTTGCTCTTAAATCGGGGTTAAACCCATTTCCCACTTAATTTGACCCCCATGAACTACAATTTAAAGTCAAATTTTTGATATCATGCACAAATTTTTGAGATATATGGAAATTACGATTTTGAGCACTTTTGAGGCATATTTTTGGGCACGTTTTGGGATTGTTTCAACATTATTGTCATTTTCTTGGGCCATTCTTCTTGTAATCCTATTGATCTCTTGATCGAATAGAGTTAAGGGATTGTTTTGACTCTGAGTTTTGGGCATACACTACTCATATACCCTGCAAAAAAACAAAACCAAAAATAAAAGTAAAATAAAGGGAACTAAGAATGAATAACCGAATTACTTAATGAATCAATCTAAGTCTAGCCATATTCCCTGGCAACAGTGCCAAAATCATTTATGTTACCCAAGTTACACCACTTTTTTAGAGGATAAAGCGATCATTGTCAAGATATAAAACCTAACCAAGGTTAGGATCAAACCTATAGAGAATATGTAGACTCAAGAAAAATTCACCAATAAGCAATTCAAGTAGTTATCCAACTTAATTCCCTGAAGTAGGGGGAGTTGCAATAATTAATAAGTAAACTAAACTAACTATCATGAGAGAAATCAATAATATAGAGCAACTAGGGTATTGTATTCCCCATGATTCCCCAACTTAGTATCACCGGATAACCCAATTCTTGTGTAGTGTGTAGCATGAAAGGTAGTAATTTAAGTTCACCAAGCCCTGTTATCAAAGGTCAGAGATAAATTTCATATAAGAAACTTGTCTGACCTCCATTGTATGCACTACTAACCATTACCCATATGTCTCAGTACATCCTCCCCTTGGCCAACTTAGGTTGATTAGATGAGACCACATCAATCGAATTCTGTTAATCAATCCTTTTTCCAATTTATTACTACCATGGTCCAGTCAATAACACTAGGTGGGTCTAATGTTTTCCACCATTAGAAAACATGCAAAACTAAGAGAATTGATTAATACATACATATACTCATTCCAAGGATTGTAAATTACACGAGTTTACTTAGTTAGTTTTCATGGTTCCCATAACTTTAGTTGTGGATTTAGCTACTCATGCTATGGGTAGATGAACAAATTATGAATTGAGAAATCATAACTAAACACTTGCCTAATTGAATTGAATTCAAGAAAATCCAAGAAGAATGAGAATCGCAAGCTTCATGATCAAAGTCATGCACAAGATTTTTCTTACACTCTTCTCTCTCAAACGTTGAGTTCTCTAAGTACAAACACTGAAAGTACTGAATAATGAAGTCCTCCCTGTACAATAACCTAAAAGGATTATTTATAGTAATTAAAATTAAGTCCTAAATAAAATAGAAAAACTGGTTGGCAGACTCCACGAAAGGTCTCTACGAGTTATAGTGTCTTCTACGACTCATAGTCGGGGTCTAGCAATCAGCTCTTGGGATCTTGGAATTTTCTTCTATGTATTCACTTTATGACTCATAAACTGATCAATGACTGGTACTGCATATTCATATACTTCACCATCATCTAATTATCCGTTACCAAAAATCTTCATGAAACCTATTAATACGACTCGTAGAATGCTCTAGGACTCTTATGCATGTCTCATTGAGCAGATATTCAGATTTCATCCTTCACTAGAATTTGTCATGAAAATGCCTCTACAACTTGTGGAATGATAACGATCTATCGAGGGTCTCGTAAATCATCAAAAGCCAGCAATCTTCTACAATTTTGCCCCAAATCATGGCCAACCTGTATTCCTGCAAATCCAAACACAAAAACACATAAAATCCATAAATATCACATTGAGAACACAAAGTCCTATGTTTTATGAATTCAATGTTTTGTATTTTTACAGTACATCATTAATAGTTAAATACATAACTAAGGTTATGAGAACCATGAAGAACCAATTAAGGAAAACTAGATAATTCACAATTCTTGGAAGGTGTATATACATGTATTAATTAACTCTTTTAGTTTTGCATGTTTTCTAATGGTGGAAAACATTAGAACCTACCTACTATTACTGACTATACCAAGATAGTAATTCATAGGAAAAGAGATCAATTAAGATGATTTGGTTGATGTGTATTCGTCTAATCAACTGAATTGGGCCAATGGGAGGTTGTACTGGGACATATAGGTAATGGTTAATAATACACACTATGTAGATGGGCCAAGTCTAATAGTGAAATTTGCCTCTCACCATTGACCAAAGGGCTTCGTGAACTTAAATTACTGTCCTGCATGCTATACACTCGATAAGTTAGGTTATCTGGGGATAGTGAGTTTAGGAATCTTTGGGAAAACAATACCTTAGTTGTTCTCTATTATTGATTTTTCTCTCATGATAGTTAGTTTATTTCTCATTGATTATTACAAACATCCCCCTCTTGGGGAATTGAGTTGGTTAACTACTCGAATTGCGTATTGGTGAATTTGTCTTGAGTATACATATTTCCTGTGGGTTCTACCCTAACCTTGGTTAGGTTCTATTTCTTGACAACGACCGCTTTATCATCTAAAAAGGAGGCATAACTTGGGCGACATCAAGATTTTGGCGTCGTTGCCAAGGAATATGACTAGACATAGTAAATTCACTTGGGATCCGAGTGTTAATCCTATGTTCACATTATTTAACTTTATTTTTGTTTTTGTTCTTATTCTTTATATGATTTATGAGTAGTGTATGCCCAACACCTAGAGTCAATCCAATCCCTTCACTTGATTTGATCTTGAGATCCATTAAACTACAAGAAGAATGGCCTAAGACAACGCCAACAATGCTATCAATGCAGCCTTAAATAGGAAAATAATGAAGAGGATTAGAATCAGAACCCACCTCCTTTGGAGGACATTCCATAGTCTGTGGAGTTCAACGCCAATACTTACCAGTTGAATAAGTACAGGATGAACCCTATGGCTAAGGATGTGTTTGGAGTTATTGTGTTGCCAACATTACTAGCAGACACAAAGTTCAAAGTCTCTAGTAGATTACTTCAGATGCTACAAAACCATAGGCTATTTGTGGGCTTACCATTGGAGGACCACATAGTCACTTGAACAATGTGCCATTTATTTGTAAGAGTGTGATAGGGACACAAAATTTGTTTATGGATGATGTCGGACATAGTGTCTTCTTATTATCTCTTATGGTCAGTGCTACATTGTGGCTATCTAGGCTCTCACAGAGTTCAATCTCTAGCTGGGCATACTTGCAGAAGGCCTTTCTGTAGAGGTACTTCCCTAGATCGAAGAAGCTCAAGTTGAAAGACCAGATTAACAACTTCGAGCAACTACCTAGTGATTCAGTAAGCACTACTTAGGAGCATTTTACAAAATGTTTGAGGAGCATTCTGACCCCAAGATAGTTGACGAAGACTTGGTGGACGGTCAGGCCTGTGCTGATAATATCATTTAGGGGCATGTTTCTAGATCAACCATTTGAAAGAATTGCAGAACGTATGGAGCAAGTGGTCAAGACAAATCATGCATGGGGGTAGTGAGGTAAAGTTTCCACAAAGAGGTCATATGCGATAAATGTTGCACAAGAGTAGGCAAATATTAATGAAAAAATTATGCAGCAACTTGCTTAGCTTTGTGGATGTGGTAATAAAGTAGAACCAATAATGAGTGGACGTAGTGGTCAACCAACCCTCGCGTGAACCTACGTATGAGGAGCCACACATAAGGAGGACCTATGTTTTGTGCATGATCAAATGATAGGTTTTCAGACTAACGCCTAATGGTCCAATCAGGTTTATTGGTGCCAAGGTCAAGAAAATCAAAGCCGGAAATTTGGCAGATATGGTGCTTACAGGGACAACCGCAGAGGTTATTATGGTAGGAATAAGGGTCCATATGCAAATTAGAAACCCATAGAAGGCTTAAAAAATGGTCCTTATATGCCACCACACAATCATGATGCAAGTACAGGCAATTTAGAATTAAGGAGATGTTTGATCACGTGTTGAAGAAGTTTGAGACACAAATATGACCCTACGGGGCATGAAAACAAAGATCTCTAGTATCAACCAAAATATTGTCTCATTTTTTAGATGTCAAACAGCTAGAACAACATTTTGGTCAAGTGTCAACTCTGTTGAATAAACATTAGAGAGGTATACTACCTAGTAACACAGTGCAAAATCCAAAAAATAAAGGGCAGTGTATGGGGTCACCACTCGTGGTGGCAAGAGCACAATTAATGCTCCTACGCCGATTGATGTAGAAGATAATCGTGAGAAGATGGTTATAACAAAGGATGCGGATGAAAGAGATGATTGTGGCAATGATGGGGTGTGTGAAGTAGCTGAAGTACCATAGAGGTTTAAGCCCAACCCTAGTCCTCCTCCTCCTTTCCCTCACAGACTCAAAAAAGAGGGAGGAGGAATGTAAGTTCAAGCACTCTCTCTCCATGCTAAAACAACTATCTATCATTATCTACTCATCGATGCTTTAGAGAAAATAATAGGCTATGCAAAGTATATGAAGGACTTGGTAACTAAAAAGCACATTGTGAGTCAAGTGCTTTCCTAAGAGCTTCAATATTGTAGTGCTATCACTACAAAGTCCTTGGTTAAGAAGCAATAAGATTCAAGGGCTTTTACCGTACCTTGTCCCAGTAGAGATGTAGAGTTCACGAGGGCACTATGTGACTAAGGTGCTAGTATCTATTTGATACCCCTTGCGATCTCCAAGAAGTTTGGATTGGTAGCCCCTACTCCAACTAGTATACGGTTACTGATAGTGGATCATACGATGAAGAAGCCTTTAGAGATACTTTATGATGTGCTGGTTAAAGTGGAAAATTTCATATTGCCTGGAGGCTTTGTAATTCTAGATTGCAAAGTCAACTTCGACATCCTAATCATCTTGTGAAAGACCATTCCTAGCCACTGGGCGAGTCCTAGTGGATATGGAACCTAGTAAACTCAGGTTTAGATTGAGACACAAATATGACCCTACGGGGCATGAAAACAAAGATCTCTAGTATCAACCAAAAGATTGTCTCATTGTTTAGATGTCAAACAGCTAGAACAACATTTTGGTCAAGTGTCAACTCTGTTGAATAAACATTAGAGAGGTATACTACCTAGTAACACAGTGCAAAATCCAAAAAATAAAGGGCAGTGTATGGGGTCACCACTCGTGGTGGCAAGAGCACAATTAATGCTCCTACGCCGATTGATGTAGAAGATAATCGTGAGAAGATGGTTATAACAAAGGATGCGGATGAAAGAGATGATTGTGGCAATGATGGGGTGTGTGAAGTAGCTGAAGTACCATAGAGGTTTAAGCCCAACCCTAGTCCTCCTCCTCCTTTCCCTCACAGACTCAAAAAAGAGGGAGGAGGAATGTAAGTTCAAGCACTCTCTCTCCATGCTAAAACAACTATCTATCATTATCTACTCATCGATGCTTTAGAGAAAATAATAGGCTATGCAAAGTATATGAAGGACTTGGTAACTAAAAAGCACATTGTGAGTCAAGTGCTTTCCTAAGAGCTTCAATATTGTAGTGCTATCACTACAAAGTCCTTGGTTAAGAAGCAATAAGATTCAAGGGCTTTTACCGTACCTTGTCCCAGTAGAGATGTAGAGTTCACGAGGGCACTATGTGACTAAGGTGCTAGTATCTATTTGATACCCCTTGCGATCTCCAAGAAGTTTGGATTGGTAGCCCCTACTCCAACTAGTATACGGTTACTGATAGTGGATCATACGATGAAGAAGCCTTTAGAGATACTTTATGATGTGCTGGTTAAAGTGGAAAATTTCATATTGCCTGGAGGCTTTGTAATTCTAGATTGCAAAGTCAACTTCGACATCCTAATCATCTTGTGAAAGACCATTCCTAGCCACTGGGCGAGTCCTAGTGGATATGGAACCTAGTAAACTCAGGTTTAGATTGAATGATGAAGAAGTTTTTTTTGATATTCCTCAGTCCATGAAGCATCCAAATGAGCTAAAGAGTGAAGTCTGGGCAATTGTTGAACTCTGAGTAACAAATTTTGTCCAATTCATGCCATGATAATAAATCAAGCACTACTTGGGAGGTAACCCAAGGTTTTTGATGTAATAACATAGTTATAGGTTTATTTTCATTTTTTGGGTTCGTAGATAGTTTATTTTCTTATATTTGATTGTAAATATGGACAATAGGTTGGTTGCATAAAGGGTAACAAATATTTTATGAAGAGTATGCAGGTACAGGACTAAGTTAGTAATGTGCAATAAGGAAGAGCATCTGATTGAGTCTTTATAACTAGGGCTATGAGTCGTAACTCGTAATGCATCTCGTAGAGATTTCTAGTAAGCATAAAAAATATGCAGTCTAGTACATAAGCAAACTTTACGATTGATAGAGTTAATGATGAGTCGTGAATAGGGTTTGTGGACCAAGGTAAGTTTTTTGAAATTTCATTAAGTGTTGAGGGTTCTATGGAACCATGATCTACGAGCCATAGAACCATCTACGAGTTGTAGAACCTTCTACAACTTATAATTGGGGTTTCGTAAACCCAGGCCCACTAAATTTTCAATTACTCGAGTTAAAGTAAAAATAGAGGGCTCAAATTACTTTGACCCCATATATGCCCTAATTTGCAAAATCACCCAATGATGTCACACATCATATTGGGGTAGCATGGACTTAATGTAGGATTACCTCTGGAGTGTTGTGTGACAAAAAGATACCGCCTAAAAACTCAAAGATAAGTTTTATAGAATAGTAGTTAGACCATCATTGCTGTATGGGGCAGAGTGTTTGCCAATTAAAAATGTACATGTTCAAAAGATGCATCTCGTAGAGATAAGTATGTTGAGATGGATGTGTGGTCACACTAGGAGTGATAGGATTAGTACTGAGACCTTTTAGGAGAAGCTAGAGGTGGCCCCTACGGCTGATAATCTGAGGGAAGTAAGACTGCAATGGTTATGACATGTGCAGAGAAGGAGTATCTATGCTCCTTTTAGGAGGTACGATTTTGGGAGTTATGCGGAGGGATAGAGGTAGACCGAAGAAGTATTGGCGGGAGGTGATCAGACAAGATATGGTGAAACTTGATCTCACCGAGGACATGACCTTAGATTAAAAGGAGTTGAGGTAGCAAATTAGAATAGTAGGCTAATTGGTTGGCAGGTTAATGTGGTTGTCTGGCCTTGGGGTATAGTAGGGTAGTAAGAAAATTTATATTTTATATAATGTGTTGTCATTATCTGCCATTTACGTGTTCATTTTATAATATTTACATATCATCATATTTTTTCATTATTAGTCCCTATTTCTGTTCCCTTTCCTTTTTGTCATATCTAGTTTATTCTGCTTATGGGTTTTTGAGATAAGGGTTCCCAGGAAAAAACCACTCTACTTCTAAGTAGTAGTGGTAAGGTCTACATATATTCTACCCTCCCTAAACCCCACTTGTGGGATTCCACTTAGTATGTTGTTGTTGTTAATTAGAAATGGTCGAAATTATAGGATAGTTAATGCTAAATCATTTTCGATTGGGTGTGTATGATTAGAATATATTGGGGGTAGGGTTGTATTATTGAAATCATGTGGATGCATTTTTCTTGCTTTGATGTAGATAATTAGTTCATTCAAATAGTCTTGTGGGGTCCTTGTGATGAACTCAGGAACTCAGGTGACTGAGTTTTTTGGTTCACAAGTGGCTTTTATGACCCATGGAGTGCTCCATGAGTTGTAATTGCCCCTCACACAGAATTCCAAGAACTTGATGTTTCTGAGTATCCATCAGACAAAACCTTCTATGAGTCGTAGATCACTCTACAGCTAGTAGATAGGTCTCCTTGGTCCCTGCTTGAGTTTAATTACTCACTGAAATTTTCTATGACCCAGTCTATGACTCGTAAACTACTTTACAAGTCGTACCTGATCTCGTAAAATTTTCCGGTAAGTAAACTTGTTTAGAACCACAAGTTTATGAAGTCTCTTTATGACTTGTAGTATCCACTATGACCCGTAATGGTGCTTTCGTACAACCTATGTTCAACTGAACTTAAATGAATTTTGCATTTAAATTATTTAATTATGGACTAACCATCGTGTATATATGTTGATGTTTCAGTAACTATGGCCCCTAAAGCTAAAAGAGATGCAACTATGGATATACAAGGGAGGCCTAATGATGAGCCTTCAGATGACAAGTGTTCGAGTGTGGAGCATTTCCCTCAGCCGAGTGGTATACAAGAGATCTTGTATGTCCAGTCAAACTAAAATGCTATTGTACTATAGACCAGACAGCTGGACATACTCAGGCTCCCATTGCCGGCGCTTCCCATTCTGAGGAGGGAGACATCAAGGGGAGTGGGCTACCATAGATGACTCCATCTGGAGAGGAGTCCAGTTTTGAGAAGGGCTCGGAGGATAGGTCAGAGGCAGAGTCATCCATCACACCATCATCATCATCTACATCAGATGCCTCGCTAACTAGTGGTATGTTGAGGGCATGGAGGCGATATACGTAGAGGCCATGTAGTTGAAAATTTATTACAAATGGACTTAGTCATGTCCCTGGCCTCCAAGACCCAATGATACGGTACAGAATTCAGTGGATGATAGAGTCTCTTAGATGATACTCCTCGACTATGGTGAGGGAATTCTATGCATCACACACAGCCACCATCCAATGCACTCTTTCCAAGGGGAATAAACCTCTCACTCAGCCAGGCTGACAGAGACACGAGTGAGGGGTCGACGAGTAGATATTTCAGAGAGACCATCCGCCGTATGCTATTTGGTCTTGAGTATCGTGCTCCCAGATCTACCATAGAGTTCGATTATAGGGTGGGGCAAACCAAGAATCATCTTATTACAAAGGATCTTGAGCGATGAGCCATATTGATGAGATAGGTGGCCGAGTTTGTTGTAGAGCACGGTCCAAAACCTGCTTCAGTTGCCACTCATACAAAGCCTAATGTTAAGGCTTCGCTCAGGTTCCCTGCTAAATTTTAGTGGGCTATTATTTATTCACGTAGCTGATCAATGCTCGCTGATAACACTTTGATGCCAGAGCATGTAGTTTTGGTTGCCAGCATCTTAGCTGGCTATGACATTGATTGGGCCCACCTCATTGTCGGGTAGATACATGAGGCCGTACTGAAGAGGGCCACCTCCATCCCCTTCCTGTGCTTGATTTACAGGCTTTGTTTAGAGTCTACAATGGAGATAGTACACTAGTTGGACCGGATGATTAATGCTCAACATACTTTGGAGCCCATCTTGATCATGGCTGATGAAAACTCAATGGCACTTTGATGAGCACAGGACTTACGTATGCCAAAGATGTTCGCCCCAGCGCTACCACCTGAGGGTGCTAAAGTTGATACCACTACTACTGATGCTACTATTAAGGTGAGGCCCCTGTACATGAGGCAGATAAGGAGAGGGGGCCCATTATTGTTGCCCTGCACGATAGGCCACTACTTCACAGTCTCCTACCGCAGGCATGATCTTCATGTCTGCCACTTCTGTACAGGCCATAACATAGAGGATGGGATGTGCTGAGGTGCAGTTGACTCAGCTTTTTCAGTAGATCAGGCCATGGGTCTAGCAGGCTATTTCAGACTAGGAGGGCCGGATGCAGACAATTGAGAGCACTGCTATTCAGGACCTTATTTCTATCGTGGATGCTTGCATCGAAGCCTTTGAGGAAAGTGTACAGAAGAGATTAGGTGAGGGCCAACCTTCAGACTTGTCAGCCACCTAGAAGGAGATCCAACAGCTCCATACTAACATGACAGCATCACTAGTTACACCAATCACACAACCGATGTTGGACTTATTTGCTCCTGATGAGCCTATACATTTTTCCTCAGGAAAAGACTGTGCACGGATGAGGATCCATAAGGTAGACATGTACATGTGAGGAGGCCAGAGGAGGAGGATCTCAAGCTTGCCTTAAGGGAGTCGAGGCATGATGAGGAGATGAGACAGGCTTGAGCGACGGAGCAGATGGGAAGTGTTGGCCCCTCCGAACAGAGTACCACTGCTGAGTAAACCACCCTGCAAGTGGATAGTGGCCAGACTAAACTGGTACCTAGGCAACCAAGTATGTTTTTTTGACCCCTTATGTTCTATATATGATTGATTTTATGCATTGACAACAATGCACATCTTTTTCGATGGGGTATGGGTAGTTTTGGGCCTCAATGAAGTCTGAGTAGCTTATGGTCCATAACTACCCCAATTTTTGATCCCGGGGTTTTCTTGAATGTGTTTTTTTTCCTTGTGGATATTTAGTTTCCATTGAACCAAAATATTTAGGATGTTTAGATAATATTTGTAGCATATAGTACCAAGACTTGTGGTATAAAAGATGTTTTCATGTTTTGTTTTGAAAGATGATACCCACAAAAAATTTTGAGTAGTAGTTAGATGGTAACCATGGATGCTTAGGTGTCTGAAAATATTTGTTCTGAGTGAGGGTATATTGAGATAAGAAGCATGATATGTGAGTCTTTTATTTATAATGTGTGTAGTGCCATGTGAGTGTGAGCTTTATTTGATAAATTTGTGTGATTTGTGGTACTTTAGAACATGCCTTGTTACTCTAAGTTAGATTGTAGATTAATTGGATTAGGAAAAGAACTTAGGCTAGTGTTCTTAAGTAGTCCACTTTATCCTATAAATAATCATCCAAATGATGTTATATCCCTTGTTCCTAATATTTGAGCCTAACATGTACCTATTCTTTCAAAACACCTGATTAACCTAGCCTTTTCTAGTGAAAATCCTGAATTTGGCCCTGGTCTACCCTTGAACATTGTGTACCTTGATAGAGGCAAAAAGCCTAAGTTGAGGGCGGCTACCAAAAGTGGCCCTAGTTCAGAGGATGGATAGTGTGCACCTTAATGCAAGCTAAAAGCCTTTGTTTACGCTGGCTATTATAAGGGTGAAACACAAAAATGAGGAATATAAGTTAGGCATACAAAGAAAAAGGAGAAATCATGTACTGGGTTTAAGAAAAATGAAAGATGCCTTATGTGTGAGCTAAAAAGGAAAATGAAGTGTTTAAACAAGGCAAAACAAAGCAAAAAATGAAAAGATTGCACCCAAAAAAGCTTTGAAGAGGCAAAATAGAGAATAAGGTAAAAATAGCTAAATTGGTAGCGCAAAAGTGTAGAAAAACACAGTTCAAAAAGGGCCTTTAGTCACTGCTTTCCCAATATATCATACAAAAGCGCCCTGAGCCTGCATTATAAGTTTAGAAAGTGCTAGAGTGATCTTAGTCCAGTTAGTTGAAGGTCTGAGTCATGAGTATAGCGGAAAGCCTATGGTTTTAGTCATTATACATAAATATCTTTTGTGCAAGAGTGTGATATTACACAGTCCTAAGGTTAAGCATGAAAATATCATTAAGTATTAGATATGGGACTCCTTTCTTCGAAGGCACTTGATTGTATTGTTAGCATTTGACTTTTTCAGTGATTGTGGATTGTTGATAGTCCCTTGCTTATCATAGTTGTGTTATCACATGCACTAGTTTGCTAAATAACTATCTGATCCTATTTTGAAAAATTGATGTGGGTATTTGAGTCTAAGATGTATGTGTGTATGCTATTTAGTTGAGGTTTGTGTGTTATTGTGATATCTTTATATATTGAGTGATCGCTTGAGGACAAGCAACAATTTTAAGATGAGGATGTTGATATGCTGCCAACATACAACACTTTTGATGCTTAAATCTTATGACACTATTTTTTTTATGTGTTTTTGTGTTTAGATTTGCAAGATTACATGTTGGCCATGATTTGGGGAAAACTTATAGAAGTTGCTTGTTTTTGCTATTGTACGAGATCTTATATGAGTCGTTGAGCATTCTATGTGTTGGAAAGGTATTTCGTGAGGATTCCAGTGAGGAGCTATTTGCTGAAGTTGAAGTCTACAAACATGCAAATGAGTCATGGAGCAGTTTATGAGTCTTAGACCACCTTTAGTTCTGTGAGGATCAGAGAAGTGGACTTGCAGGAATTTCATCAGATTAAACCCCCTATACATCTCGTAAATCACTTTATGAGTCATGAAGGGCTGTCATAGAGGAAAATCCAAAATTTTAGTAGCTGGTTATGTGACCTCGACTACAAGCCATAGAAGACACTACAAGTCGTAGAGTGCTTTCGTCGAGTTTGCCAACCAATTTTCCTAATTTTTAGGACTTCTTTTGTAATTACTATAAACTAGTTTTTTAGGTAATTTAAGAAGTTCTGGGCAGTTCACATGGGTTTTCATTAGTTTTAGGTTTTGTGCTCAGAGAACTCAATATTCTAAGAGAGAAAATTGTAAGAGAGTCTTTGAAACACTTGTGCTTTAATTCAATCTTCAAGCTTGTGATTTTTATTGACTTTGGATTTGCTTGATCTTAATTAAATTGTGTAAGTGTTTAATTATGTCTTCTCAATTCATAATCTCTTCATCTATACGTAGCATGAGTAGCTAAATCCATAACTAGGGTTGTGGGAACCATGAAGAACTAACAAAGTAAAACCTAATAATACACAATTCTTGGAAGGGATATATGCATGTATTAATTAACAATCTTTGTTTTGCATGTTTTCTGATGGTGGCCAACATTAGAACCCACCTGGTGTTTCTAACTGGATAAATGTAGTAATGAATAGGAAAAGAGATTAATTAATAGGATTCGATTGATGTGTTTTCATCTAATCAACCGAATCGGGCCAAGGGGAGGTTGTACTGGGACTTATAGGTAATGGTTAGTAATGCACACTATGAAGATGGGCCAAGTTTCATAGTGAAATTCGCCTCTTACCTTTGAATAAAGGGCTTGGTGAACTTAAATTACCGTCCTGCAGGCTATATACTAGACAAGAATTAGGTTATCCAGGGATATTGAATTGTTGAATCATGGGGAACACCATACCCTAGTTTATTTTTCTCATTGATTATTGCAACCCCCCCTTATTTTGGAGAATTGAGTCGGTTAACTACTCGGTTTGCATATTGGTGAATTTGTCTTAAGTCTATGTATTCCTTGTGGGTTCAACCCTTACCTTTGTTATGTTCTATTTCTTGACAGCTATTGTTTTATCCTCTAAAAAGGAGGTGTAACTCGAGTGACATTACTCATTGGTTGAAAGATTCCTTATGCAACTGTTACATCTCTAGGGCATCTAGCTTCTACTCAACGGGCTCTGAGGGTTGCTCCTTATCTGGGACTGACAATACAATACTTTCCCTACCCAGTGTCTAGCCTCTACATGACATCCACGTGGAGGGACAAAGGGAGCAAAACTCATAGAAACAAAAGAACCATTGACAAGATGCAAAACCAGAATAAAAAATATAAGAAAGTTCCTAAACATCCCATAGCCTCCTACAGATAAGCCATAGACGTCTCCACACCCCTACAAAAGACTCTACTAGACAGTAACCCTATAAAACTGAGACAAATAAACCTTAAGCTCTGATATCACATTGTCACGACCTGGTCCCGATCATGATGGTGCCTGCTGGTCCCACATACAGGCAAGCCAATTCCTAACTCAAGGGAACCTCTCCTATCTCTCTAATCCAAACAAAATCAATACAATAATAATATGTACGCTAAAACCTATCCAAAATGTGGAAGTCAACTGTACAGAGCTGCAACAGACACAAGGACATTCGTATACATATATCAATAATCATAATGATATAAATACCAGGAGTGCACCTACAAATACCAAACTCCAATGTACAAGGCTGATGTTGATGCAAAAGATGGTCATTAATAGGAAGGAGACTGCGAGAAAGCCAGAGCTATCAGTGCTCACCAAAAGTCTCCTTAGCACTCTCGATATTCCCCAAATCAACAAGCCTTTAAAACTCATATTAAAATGTATTAAAATCATTTAAAACATCACAAATAAATCTTTTTCTATCATATGTATGCATGTCATGTCATGAGACTTAAGAGCAAATGAATTAGGACCATTGAGAATAGGACAAACTTAATACCATAGGATTGAGTACATTGGAAATGATAGAGGTAGTGTCGTATGATACATGATTCCACTTCCCACGTAGCACTTTTAATATATTGATCTTTGTTGTGAAGCCTCTCCCTTTGCCCATCCAAATCTCAATCGAAACTTCCTCAGAATACATGTTCTCCTCAACCACCACACATTTTTGAAGGTACAATAGCACTAGTATAACTAACAAACTTTCTCAACTTAGACACATAGAAAATAGAATGAATAGAACTCAATCCCCGATGTAAATCCAATCTATAGGTCACATTCCCATATCACTCAACAATCTCATAAGGGCCTACATAGCGAGAACTTAACTTGCCCTCCTTTCCAAATGTATCATACCCTTCCTAGGTGAGAACTTCACATACACCCAATCACTAATATGAGACTCATGACCCCTCTTTCCAACCTCCAAATAAAACTTTTAATGACTTCAAACAATCTTCAACTTTTCCCCAACACATTCGACTCTTTCCATATCATCCAACACTAAATTCGGGCCTATAGAAGTTATCTCCTCTGACTCAAACCATCCCACCAGAGACCTACACCTACTACCATACAAATTCCAAAATAGTGCCATACTAATGCTAGCAAGAAATCTATTGTTGTTACCGTACTCAATAAGTGGTACATGATTACCCAAATTAACCTTGAATTCAAACACACAAGACCTTGACATGTCCTCCGAAATTAACATAAATGGTAGATGATTACCCTAATGGGTAGAGGATGAAAAATGGTATGTACTTCAACTTCAGCTTTGGGCCAAGCCCCTTTTAAGATGATTTCCAAAAGTGAAAAGTATGTTGGGTACCCAAATCCAACATAATAAAAGTAGGCACACCATCCACTCTACCCAACTCCAAATTACATAATGTGGGATTGTCCTTAACATTGAGAGTAGTCTCAACCTATAAGAAGTGAGCCTACTTACTCATCCAGTCAATAATAACCCAAATTGAATCAAGTGGATTTTGGGTTCGAGGCAACCCAACCACAAAATCCAAGTTCGCCTTGTCCCACTTCCAAGTAGAAATTTCAATATCTTGAGTCAAACCACCGGGCCTTTGGTGTTCTACTTTCACTTGTTGACAATTATGGCATTTGCATACAAACATGGCTATATCCTTCTACATACTATACGACCGATACACTTCCCTTAAATCATGATACATCTTAGTAGATCCCGAGTGGACAGAGTAATGAGGGTTATGTGTTTTTACTAATGGTCATATCCCCAAGACCATCAACTTCTGGAACACACAATCAATCTTCTTACCAAATTACACCATCTCCCCCTTAGGAGAAAACCTCAATCTTATTTTCAGAAATCAACCCCCTCAACACAGCTAATGAAAGATCTAGATCTTGCTTAGTCTTAACATCAACACCATAAGACTCGGCCTCATTTCGAACATTGATACCTCTATCATTGGAGTCCACGAACCTAATACCAAATCTATCCAGATGGTAAACATCCTTTCCAACCCTTTCTTACCTTCTTCAACATAAGCCACACTTCCCATAGATAGCCTACTAAGAGCATCGGCTACAATATTTTCCTTGCCAGAATGATATTGTACACTTATTTCACAGCCCTTAAGGTGTTCCAATCATCTCTTTCATCTCAAGTTAAGATCCTTTTTAGTGAACACATATTGCAAACTCTTGTGGTCGGTAAAAATATCAACATGCACCCCAAAGAAATAGTGTCTCAAAATTTCAAGAATTAGGTTCAAGCTTTCCCCAGCCCCTACCATTTCCACCGTCGCTAACTCAAGATCCTAAGTTGGGCAATTACGCTCATGCACCTTCAATTTCCTTGATGCACAAGCTATCACCTTAACCTGTGGCATAAGTACAAAAAACCCATTCCAAGAAGCATCCCAACACAACAATAACCTATCTAAGCCATCCGTTAAACTTAAAATAGGAGCCGACGTAAGAGGATCTCCCAATGTTTGAAAATTCTGCTCACAGTCATTCGACCATACACACTAGGCCTTGTTTTGAGTCAACTTAGTCAATGTTGATGCAATAGATTAGAACCCTTCAACAAACCTCTTATAATAGCTAGCCAACCCAAGAAAACTTCGGTTATCAAAAGGAGCAAGCTTGTCAAACAATGCAGGTCCTTTACCAACATCCTTTTGACCTCAGTACAAGTTCAACTACAACATCTTCCTTGCCTGAATTATAGTACGAGCCCATAATAACTCTCCCTAGTCAGTAGGGAGAGATGGAGATAGAAAATCTTACGACACGTTCCATGGAATGATAAGAATCATGCAAAAGCAAAACATTTCCTAAAATATCTTGTAGCCTCCTATACATAGATATGGTGAACTTAACACCCATGCATATGACTCTACTTGACACAACATGTTGGAGTTCGAGGATCATTTATAAACGTAGTTCTCTAATACCATCTATGTCCAACTTGAGCCTAGGGCCTAGGAGTGACATGGCGAATGAGAACCAGAGAGTCCCTAAATAAGTCGGGTAGAATTCTTTCACACATCATCGATTTGGAAGTGCATATAAAGCACATCATTCTAAGAGATGGGAAAGTAGGACTCACGCTATGGGGATGTCATAGTGATAGGGATTAACATGGATTCACATAGCACATAACACATAAGAACTAAGGGGCGGGTAAGCATGACTCACTCTATGGGGGCAATACGGGACTAAGGAGCTTCCGCATTTACACATTAAACATATATACATATCATAATTCTCATAATCAATCCATAATAGCCATATCAAATACATAAGCTCCAAATATGACACATAGCATACAGATTCGATAAGAGTCTACAAGATGTCCACCAATGCCTCTAATCATATGATAGGACAGGGGCCAAGACATGTCCCGGGCTCACCCTCAAAGTAAATAGCATAAAAGAAAGCAACATAGGTTGAAGAATGGGGGTGTGTCCTATGAAGATAGGACTCACCATAACAAACATCTCAAATCTGATCTAACCATTAAACGATGGATGAAGGTAGTCTTCGGTTCCTACATGGTGAGATCATGTAGACAAAAGTATGTCTTAGTATGTTTGAATGTACTAAGTATGCTGGGTACAATGCTATGTGACCTAGCAAAACCTGCGTACATTGTTAGATGGAAAGGGCACATAATAATGAAAGAGATATATAGAAAGGAATGTAATATAAAAAAATCTTATGAAATTCATGATGCATGGAATGCAAATGATACTCATATATATAGTGGGGATGTGAACTCAACCTACATGAGTAAGACCAAGTGAGCTATTACTTGAAATCCTGATGAAATCCCCTCATCGGTAAAGAGGCGGTCTACTTGCCAAAGGTAAACCATATTTCACCTTACGGGAATAATAATCATTTTGTACGAAGTACCCTTCCTAATGGGAACAACATCCTTTTCATATGAAGTAACATTCCTTACAGGAACAACACCAATTTCAGATAGGATTTTTACATATAGCATATCGCATCATATCATATCATGTCTTCTCCTTACAGAAACAACACCCATTTCGGAGACATCTTTCCTTACGGGATCAACACCCATTCTAGACAGGATATTCAAATATAGAATATCACATAATATCATATCATGTCTTCTCCTAATGGAAACAACACCTATTTCAGAGGTATTTTTCCTTATGGGAACAATACCCATTTCGGAAAGGGACCTATGCTAAGCACATAGTTTGAGGAAAGGGAGAGAGCCCATAGGGATAGCTCTAATGCTCCCAAACAATCTATGGTAAGTCTTCATCCAATAAGAATACATATACGTATATATATACATGCTTTCAAAGAGATAATAGTCATTTTCAAAACCATGTCAGTGAATTCTTAGGCTTAAAGTCCAAACACTATTCATAATAATTCGTACTTAGTCTCAATTACAAAATCGTACTTATAATTTCATAGCCATAATACACATGTATAGGAATAATCCATTCATATGCAAGATGGTAGAAGCACTCAAAATACTCAAAGAGCCATAATCATAGACATACATGTACATTCTTGTCAGAATCAATATCTTAGCAAAATAATATCATAGAACATATTTTGACTGAACTCACTTCATAATTTCCATAATAATCTAATGCCATGAATGATGTGAGGAAAGCATCGGTAATTAAGATTCCATCTAAAATCAATATTATAATATAAAATTCAAACAAGGACATAATTAAATTCACATTTAAAATCATAATATAATCACTCATGCATAAAAAAGCCTTAAAAAGGGACATGCATATTCATAATTTCATAAACCCAACGTAATTCATCATATTATAGTTTAAATTCACTTAAAGTCATCATATTGGTATAAAAATCATCATATTGGTATAACCTATACATTAATTGAATTTAATAAGACAATTGAAAACCCATCTTCAAAGGGAGTAAAATTCATGAAAAGTGCTAGAAAAGTTTTGGGTCTCTTTGGTCAAAAGGAACCAAATATCAAACTCATATACCCTGACCCAATGAAGAAAATCTCAAGAGAAATTAGAAGAAGAATTTAATTTGCCTTGATTTCCCCATGTTTGAATCTACAACAATTCTTTTGAATAGATTCTAGAGTGACTCGAGAGACCTAGTCTTAAATGAGGGTTGAGAATTTGTGTAGGAGAGGCTTAGGAATGTAAAGGGGGTTTAAAGGTCTTGATAGGCCTTGGGGATGGGTCAAAATATAAAAAATTCCTTACTAATAGAGCACTTGAATATTAAATGGGACTTCTAACAACTAGCTTCAGGGGTCGTGAAGCTCTTCACGGTCTGTGAAAGCTCCCATATATGTCAGATAGATTTTACGAAAAAAATGCATAACTTCTTCATTCGAACTCCAAATGAGATGAAACTAGATGCGTTGAGAAGTTAATTTAAAGAGCCTTAATTGAATAGGTTGTGGATCACTGAGTTAATCTTGTGCTAACAAATATGACCCTTTAAAGTTGACCCTTCTGTCAGTACTAATGAAAAATTAGCCAATGGAATTTCTTTGAACTTGGCTTGATGTAGGAGACCCACGATGGCCTCAAACAACATAAATAAGCTTAAATTTATGGCTTGAAAGTGAACTTAGCTTGACCTTGAGGATCCCATACTAAGAAATTTTTTGAAGAAAAGTTAGACAAACGGAAGGGCGACACAACCTGTGTGAAGCAACACGAGTCGTGTAGGTGCCTGTATAACAACACTTGGAAAATTATCCACGACAAGTTACAAGATGGTGATTCGATACTTAGAAAATTCTCAATCCGAAAGCCATACGGTTGGCCATACGAAACCATCACACGACCCATGAAGGTGGCTATGTGACTACACTTACTTCCCAACCTTGAAGTTTCAAGCTCAAGGGCATCACACGGTCCATGAAGTGTCACATGGGCTGTGTAGGGTCCAAGTGTGACGTGCCTTAGCTCGAAACACCACGCCAAGGCCACACACTCAAAATTAAGGCCAAGTATCACTTCATTGGAGGCCAAACGGGCCGAGTGACCTCATACGGAGCATGTAGTCTCCCTTGTCATGACATTTGGTCAAAATTGTACTGAAAACAAAAATTTCAAGCTCTAATAAAGTTCTAGAAAGTCATGGTCCTTACATCATCTTCCCTTTGGAAATATTCGTCCTCAAATGTGGTGGAACAAAGCTTGAAATGCTTGACTTAGAAAATGAAACTTCCAAACACAAGATACAATGCATAATTCGTCATTTGAAAATCATCAAGTGATTAAAACTCATATCAAAACGTTTTCAAATCCTTTAAAACACTACAAAATAAATCATTTTTGGGTAGATGTATGAATGTCATATCATGAGACTCAAGAGTGAATTAATTTAGACCATTGAGAATAGGAAGAACCTAATATCATAGGCTTGCTTATGTTGGAAAGGATAGAGGTATACTTGATTCCACTTCCCACGTAGCACTTTCAATATGTTTATCCTTGTTGCGAAGCCTCTCCACTTGCCTATCCAAGTTCTTAATCGGAACTTCCTTATAAACAAGTTCCTCTCAACCTCCAAACCATCTGAAGGTACAATAGCCTAATATCACCACCGAATTCCTCAACTTAGACACATAGAAAACTGAATGGATAGAACTCAATCCCAGGTGTAAATCCAATCTATAGGTCACATTCCTAAATCTCTCAACCATCTCATAAGGGTCTATATACCTAGAACTTAACCTGCCCTCCTTTCTAAATGTATCATACCCTTCCTAGGCGAGATCTTCACATATACCTAAACACTCATAAGAGACTCATGACCCCTCTTTCGGACCTCCAAAATAAATATTTTAATGACTTCGAACCATCTTCAACTTTTCCCTAACCCCTTAAACTCTTTCCATAGCCTCTAATACTAAAACTGGGCCTATAGAAGTTGGCTCCTTTAACTCAAACCATATAACAAAAGACCTACACCATCTACAACAAAAAGCCCCAAACGGTGCGATACCAAAACTAGCATGAAAGCTATTGTTGTAAGCGAACTCAATAAGTAGTAGATGATCACCCTAATTAATCTTGAATTCTAACACACATGACCCCGACATGTCTTCTAATGTTTGAATTGTCCTCTAGACTTGCCCAATAGATTGAGAATGAAAAACGGTATCTACTTCAACTTCATCTTAGGGATAAGCCCCTTTTGGGATGATTTATAAAAGTGAGAAGTAAGTTGGGTATCACAATCCAACATAATAAAAGTAGGCACACCATTCACTCCAACCAACTCCAAATTACATAAAGCATTGTCTTCAACATTGAGAGTAGTCGTCCGGTCAACAATAACACAAATTGAATCAAATGGCTTTCAGGTTTGAGGCAACCCACCCATAAAATCCATGTTCGCCTCTTCCCACTTCCAAGTAGAAATTTCTATATCTTGAGTCAAACACTGGGCCTTTGGTGTTCTATTTTCACTTGTTGACAATTTGGGCATTCGGATACAAACTTCGTTATATCCTTCTTCATACCATGCGACCGGCATACTTCTCTCAAGTCATGATATATCTTAGTAGATCCTGAGTGGATAGAGTAATTAGAGTTATGGGCTTTACTAATGGTTATCTCCCTAAGAATATCAACTTCTGGAACACACAATCGATCTTGGTACCAAATTACACTATCTCCCCCTAGGGAGAAAACCTCTATCTTATTTTTAGCAACCAACTGCCTCAAGATAGCCAATGAAAGATCTAGGACTTAGTCTCAACATCAACAACCACAAGAACTTGGCATTATTCAAAACATGGATACCACCATCATTGGAGTCAGCCAACCTAATACCCAATCTAGCAAGATGGTAAACATCCGTTCTAATCCTTTCTTTCCCTCTTCAACATGAGCCACACATCCCATAGATAACCTACTAAAAGCATCAACTAAAACATTTTCCTAAATGATACTTTACAATCATTTCATAGCACTTAAGGAGTTCCAACCATCTCTATCGTTTCAAATTAAGATCCCTTTGAGTGAGCACACATTTCAAACTCTTGTAGTCAGCAAAAACATCAACAAGTACCCCATACAAATAGTGTCTCCAAATTTTCAAAGCCAATACCACCGCGGCTAACTCAAGATCATGAGTCGAGTAATTATGCTCATGTACCTTCAATTGCCTTAATGCACAAGCTATCACCTTAACATGTCGTATAAGTACACAACCCAACCAAATCCAAGAAGCATGCCAACAAAAAACCAACGTATCTAAGCCATCCGGTAAAGTTAAAATAGGAGTCGATGTGAGCCGATCTCCCAATCTCTGAAAATTCTTCCATCACTCATCCAACCATACACACTTGGTCTTCGTTTGAGTCAACTTGTTCAATAGTGATGCAATAGATTAGAACCCTTAAACAAACCTCCTAAATAGCTAGTCGACCTAAGAAAACTTTTGATATATGAAGCAGCAAGCTTGTCAATCAATACACATTCTTCACAACTACTTTTTGACCTCAGTTACAAGATCAGCTATATCATCTTCCTTGCTCGAATTGCATTACGAGCCCATAAACTCTCCCTATTAGTTAGGGAAGGATGGAGATAGGAAATTTTATGACTCATTCTATGGCACAATAAGAATCATGAAAAGTGAAACATTTCCTAAAATGCCTTGTAGCCTCTCTCCCCTGGATGTGGAGCTCTTCAAACCCATGAATAAGACTCTACTTAATGTTGGACTCCGAGGACCATATATAAATCTAGTGTTCTGATACTATCTCTGTCATAACCTAAGCCCAAGGCTTAGGAGTGACATAGTGAATAGGAATCCGACAGTTCCCAAATAAGCCTTGTAGCATCAATTCACACATCATTGATTCAAAAGAGCATATAAATGCTAAATACATAGTTTTAAGAGACGAGAAAGTAGGACTCATTCTATGGGGGTATCATAGAGATAAGGATTAACATGGACTCACATAGCACATAAGAACTAAGGGGCGGGTATGCATGACTCATTCTATGGGGGAAATATGGGACTAGGATTTTCTATATTTTATCATCAAACATACACACATATCATAATTCTTATAATCAATCCATAATAACCATATGAAATAGATAATCATGACCATAAGCTCCAAATACAATACATAGCATATAGATCCGACAAGAGTCTCCAAGATTTCTAACTATACCTCTAATCATAATATATGATGAGGGTGACGACATGTACCGAACTCATCCGTATAGTAAATTGCATAAATGGAAGCAACATAGGTAGAAGAATGGTGGCTTTTTCTTAGAAGATCGGACTTACCACAACAAATATCTCAAATCCAATCTAACCGTTAAACGGTGGATGAAGGTAGTCTTCGGTTCCTACATGGTTAGATCATGTAGGAGAAAGTATGTATTAGTACGTTCGAATGTACTAAGTATATGGGGTGCAATACATGTAACCTACCAAAACCTACATACAATATTAGATGGCAAGGGCACATAATATAGAAAGAGATATATAACAAGGAATGTAATATAACATGATGCTATGAAATTCATGAGGCATGGAATGCAAATGATGCTCATATATATAGTGGGACATGACCTCAACCGACATGAGTAAGAACAAGCAACCTATTTCTTAGAATCCTGATGAAATCCCCTCATTGGTAAAGAAGTGGTCTATTGGGCAAAGGTAAACCATACTTCACCGTACGGGAACAACACCCATTTCATATGAAGTAACCTTCCTTACCAGAACAACACCCATATCAGATAGGATTTTCACATATAGCACATCACATCATATCACATCATATCACGTCTTCTCCTTATGAAAACAAAATCAGTTTCAGAGGCATCTTTTCTTATGAGAATGATACCCATTTCAGAAAGGAACCTATGCTAGGCACATAGTTTGAGGAAAGGGAGAGAGCCCTTGGGGATAGCTCTAACATCCTCAATCCATCGGTGCTAAATAGTCATCCCATAAGAATACATATACATATATATACATATGCTTTCAAAGAGACAATAGTCATTTCCAAAATCATTTCAATGCATTCTTAGGCTTAAAGACAAAACATTATTTATAATAATTCCTTTTTACACTCAAATGTCAAGTCATACTTATAATTTCATAGTCATAATACTCATGTATAGGAATAGCCCATTCATATAAACAATATGGTGCAAGCACCAAAATGCTCAAAGAGCCATAATCATAAACAAGTATGTAATTACATTCTTGTCATAACAAATATCTTATCAAAATCATACCATATAACATAATTGGGTTTAACCCACTTCATAATTTTGATAATAATCTAATGTCATGAATGAAAATGCCATGTAAGATGTGAGGAAAGCATATATAATTAACATTCCATTTAAAATCAATAATATAATATGAAATTCAAATGAAAACATAATTAAATCCATATTTAAATCATAATATAATCAGCCTTGCATAAATAAGCCTTAAAAAGGGACATGCATATTCATAATTTCATAAACCCAATGTAATTCATCATATTATAGTTTAAATCCACTTAAAATCTTCGTATAATTATGACTCATACATTAATTGAATTTAATAAGCAAGACAATTGAAAACTCATCTTTAAATTGAGCAAAATTCATGAAAAGTGCTAGAAAAAGTTTTGGGTCTCTTTGGTTGAAAGGAACCAAAAGATCAATCCCACATACCTTGACCCAATGAAGAAAATCACAAGAGAAATTGGAAGAAGAATTGAATTTGCCTTGATTTCCCCAAGTTTGAATCCACAAGAGTTCTTTAGAATAGATTCATGGAGTGATGTGAGAGAATTAGTCTTGAATGAGGGTTTAGAATTAGTGTAAGAGAGGTTTAGGAATATAAAAGGGGGTCGTAAAAGGCCTTGGGGATGGGTCAAAATATTAAGAATACCATAATTAAATGAGCCCTTAAATTTTGAATGGGACTTCTCATGGCCAGCTTCACGGGTCATGAAGCTCTTCACGGTCTATGAAGGCTCCTGTCTAGCCTAGACGAATTTTATGAAAAAGTGCATAACTTCTTCATTCGAACTCTAAATGAGGTGAAACCAGATGCATTGGAAAGCTAATTCAAAGAGTTTTTATTTGATAGGTCTTATGTCACCTGGTTCATTTTTTGCTAAGAGATATGACCTTTTAAAGTTGACTCTTCTATCTGTACATATAAAAAACTTAACCAATGGAATTCCGTTGAACTTGGCTTGATGTGGGAGACCCATAATGGACTTAAACAACATAAATAAGCTTGAATTTAAGGATTTAAAGAACTAATCTTGAGTTTGAGGACCTATACTTATCAACTTTTTGAAGATAAGTTAGCTACACGGAAGGGCTATACGACCCTTGTGAAGCTGCATAGGTCATGAAGGTTCCTGTTACAAACACTTGTAAAACTTATCCTCGATATGTGATGAGATGGTGATTCTATACATAGAAAAATCTTAATGCGGAAGCCATATGATTGTCCATATGGCTTGTGAACCATCACACGGCCCATGAAGGTGGCCGTGTGACTACACTTGGCTCCCAACATTGATGTTTCAAGCTCAAGGCCATCACATGGTCCTTCACTCAGTCTGTGAAGTGTCACTCAGGCCGTGTAGGGTTCAAATGTGATGTGCCTTAGCCCAAAACTCCACGTCAAGGCCACACAATCAAAATTAAGGCTATGTGTTACGTCACTAGAGCACACATATGCTGTGTGACCTAGCACGGACCATGTAGTCTCCCTTGAGCTAACACTTGGTCCAAATTTTGCCAAAAATGAAAATTTTAAGCTTTGATGAAGTCGTACAATGTCTGGGTCCTTACATCATCTCCCCCTTGAAAACATTCATCCTCAAGTGTGGTGGAACAAGGCTTGAAAGGCTAGGCTTAGAAAATGAAACTTCCAAACACAAGGTACAATCCATAATTCATCATTTGAGAATCATCAAGTCACTGAAACTCATATCAAAACATACTCAAATCGTTTAAAATATTACAAAATAAATCATTTTGGGCACATGTATGCAGGTCAAGTCAGGAGACTCAAGAGTGAATGAATTAGGACCATTAAGAATAGGAAGAACTTAATACTATAGGCTTGAGTACATTGGAAAGGATAGAGGTAGCGTCGCATCATACTTGATTCCACTTTGATGTAGCACTTTCAATATGTTGATCCATGTTGCGATGCCTCTCCATTTTCTCATCAAACATCTTAACCAGAACTTCCTCATAAGAGAAGTTCTCCTTAACCTCCACACCTTCTGAAGGTACAATAGCACTAGTATCACCAACTAAATTCCTCAACTTAGACACATAGAAAACCAAATGAATAGAACTCAGGATAAGGTGTAAATCCAATCTGTAAGTCACATTCCGAAATCACTCAACAATCTCATAAGGGCCTACACACAGAGAACATATCTTGCCCTCCTTTCCAAATGCATCACACCCTTCCTAGGTGAGACCTTCACACAAACCCAATCACTAATATGAGAGTCATGACCCCTCTTTCCAACCACCTAATAAAACTTTTAACGACTTCGAACCATCTTCAACCTTTCCCCAACCCATTCCACTTTTTCCATAGCCTCCAACACTAAATCCGAGCATATAGAAGTTATATCCTCTAACTTAAACCATCCAACTAAAGACATACACCTTCTACCATACAAAGCTGCAAATGGTGCCATACCAATGCCAGCATGAAAGCTATTGTTTAAGCGAACTCAATAAGTGGTAGACGATCACCCCAATTAACCTTGTATTCTAAAACACTAGACCTCAACATCTCCTCCAAAGTTTGAATTGTCCTCTCAGCTTGCCCAACGGATTGAGGATGAAAAACAGTATTTACTTCAACTTCACCTTAGGGCCAAGCCCCTTTTGAGATTATTTTCAACAGTCAGAAGTAAATTGGGTACCACAATTTGACATAATAAAAGTAGGCACACCATCCACTCTAAGCAACTTCAAATTACATAACTTGGCAAACTAATAAGAAGTGAGCCCACTTAATCATCAGTCAACAATAACCCAAATTGAATGAAATGGCGTTCGAGTTTGAGGAAACACAACCATAAAATCCTTGTTCGCCTCTTCCTACTTCCACGTAGATATTTCGATATCTTGAGTCAAACCACTTGGCCTTTGGTGTTTCATTTTCACTTGTTGACAATTAGGGTATTCGGATATAAACTTGGCTATATCCTTCTTCATACCATGTGACTGATACACTTCCCTCAAATCATGACACATATTAGTAGATCCCGAGTGGATAGAGTAATGAGGCATATGGGATTTACCCATGGTCATCTCCCTAAGACCATCAAATTCTGGAACACACAATCGACCTTGGTATCGAATTACACCATATCCCCCTTGGGAGAAAACCTCTATCTTATTTTCGATAATCCAAAGCCTTAACATAGCCAATGAAAGTTCTAGGTCATAATTAGTCTTAACTTCAACAACCACAAAGACTCAGCCCTATTTTGAACATGGATACCACTATCATTGGAGTCGGCCAACCTAATACCCAATCTAGCCAGATGGTAAACATCCTTTCAGAACTTTTCTTCCTTTCTTTAACCTGAGCCACATTTCCCATAGATAGCTTACTAAGAGCATTGGCTACAAAATTTGAAAGCTGGAATGACATTTTACACTTATGTTATAGCCCTTAAGGAGTTCCAACCAACTCCTTCATCTCAAATTAAGATCCCTTTGAGTGAATACATATTGCAAACTTTTTTGGATGGCAAAAACATCAACATGCACCCCATAAATATAGCGTCTCAAAAATTTCAAAGCCAATACCACTTACGTTAACTCCATATCATGAGTCGGGTAATTACACTCATGCACCTTCAATTGCCTTGATGCACAAGCTATAACCTTAACATGTCGCATAAGTACATAACCCAACCCAATCCATGAAGCATCCTAACACACCACCAACCTATCTAAGCCATCCGGTAAAGTTAAAATAGGAGCCGATGTAAGCCGACTCCCAATGTGTGAAATTGCTTCTCATACTCATCTGACCATACACACTTGGCCTTGTTTTTAGTCAACTTGGTCAATAGTGATGCAATAGATGAGAACCATTTAACAAACCTCCTATAATAGCTAGCCAACCTAAGAAAACTTCGAATATCCAAAGGAGCATGCTTGTAAAACAATGCACGTCCTTCACAAACTTCCTTTTGAATCAGCTACATGATCAACTATAATATCTTGCTTGCGTAAATAACATTATTAACCAATAGTAACTCTCCCTATTCAATAGCAAGGGATGGAGATAGGGAACCTGATGACATGTGACGCGCTACCCATAGATGTGACGTACGTCACACCCATGAATAAAACAGTACTTGATGTGGCATGTTGGACTTTGAAGACCATTTATAAGCCTAGTGCTCTGATACCATCTCTGTCATGACCCGAGCCTAGGGCTTAAGAGTTACATGGGGAATGGGAACCCGAGAGTCCCAAAACAAGCCTCATAGCATCTATTCACACATTATCTATTTAGAAATTCATATAGGTACTAAATGCATAGTTCTAAGAGATGGGAAAGTAGGACTCATGCTATGGGGATATCATAGTGGTAGCGATTAACATGGATTCACATAGCACATAAGAACTAAGGGGCAGGTAAGCATGACTCACTCTATGGGGGCAATACAGGACTTTGGATCTTCCACATTTCCACATCAAAAATACATACATATCATAATTCTCATAATCAATCCATTTCCCATATCAAATAGATAATCATGACCATAAGCTCCAAATACAACACATAGCATATAGATTCGACAAGAGTCTACAAGACATCCAACAATGCCTCTAATTATAAGATAGGACGGGGGCCAAGACATGTCCCAGACTCACCCTCAAAGTAAATAGCATAAATGGAAGAAACATAGGTAGAAGAATGGTGGCTTGTCCTTGGATGATAGGACTCACCACAACAGATATCTCGAATCCCATCTAACCTTCAAACATTGGATAAAGGTAGTCTTCAGTTCATACATAGTGAGATCATGTAGGCAAAAGTATGAGTTAGTACGTTCAAATATATTAAGTATATTAGGTATAATGCATGTAACTTACAAAAACCTGCATAAGATGTTAGATGGCAAAGACACATAATATAGAAAGAAATATATAACAAAGAATGTAATATAGCAAAATACTATGAAATTCATGATGTATGAAATGCAAATGATTCTCATATATATAATGGGGATGTGACCTCAACCGACATAAGTAAGGCCAAGTGAGCTATTACTTGGAATCCCGATGAAATTCCCTCATCAGTAAAGTGGTGGTCTACTTGTCAAAGATATACCATACTTCACCATATGAGAACAACACCAATATCATATGAAGTAACCTTCCTTATGGGAAGAACACCCATTTCGAGTAGGATTTTCACATATATCATATCATATCATATCATATCATGTCTTCTTCTTACGGAAACAACACCCATTTTGGAGGCATTTTTCCTTATGGAAACAACACCCATTTTGGAAAGGTACCTATGCTAGGTATATAGTTTGAGGAAAGGGAGAGAGTCCTTGGGAATAGCTCTAACGCCCCCAATCCATCGAGGCTAATTGTCATCCCATAAGAGCACGCGCGCACGCACACGCACACGCGCACACACACACACACACACACACATACACACACACACACACACACACACACACATATATATATATATATATATATAT
>JAOTQR010058110.1:0-14098 GCA_025774065.1 Solanum ossicruentum | reverse complement strand
CATCCTTCATATGATATAGGATTTTAATTGAGGATTCTTAATTGAGCATAGATGTTAAAGTCAATTTCTTAGTATGAAAATATACTTGGAGCTGATATGAGGTTGTAGTTCTAATGTATGATTTTATAAAGTGAACCAGTAGGATCAATTCCTAAGTATTTATAGTATATTAGGTGTGATTTAGAGTCATAAAGTATCTTTTACATCAAGCCAAGTTCAAAGAATTTCTAGCAACTAAGTTTTCGTATGAGTCGCTAGAAGGATCAATTTCAAATGACCATATATCCTAAAGTATAATATGTTATATGACCCAAAATATATCATATTGAAGTTATTTGAATTAGCTTTCAACTGCATCTAATTTCGCCTTAATCGGAGCTCGGAGTAGAAAGTTATGACCATTTTAGTGAAGGGGTGCAGAGACCCTCACTGGATAACCAATGCCATTTTTTTTTCTTTCATTTTGAAGATAATTTTATCCTAACACCTTTAGGGCTCTATTTGTGGTCCCCATAACGTATAAAACGTCAATGTTCATGATCAAAACCCTCTATCTTCTCTCCTAAACATAAATACTCAAGAATGATCAAGAAAGTCATGAAGTTATCTTTCAAGATTCATTCTCAAGGTAAGTTATTCTTCATAAATTTCAACCTACCCAACGCAAATTTCTTCATCTATTCATGAAGCTCTAATAGGATTTTAAATCATAACCTAGGGTTTCAAGAAAACAAATGCAAGAATCCCAAGAAAGGATTTCTTGACTTTTCTTCTTCAAGAATTATGTTTCTTCATCAAGAACTCTAAAGAATCAAAGTCAAGAACTCAAGAATCAAAGATAATTCTTTCAATCAATGTCCTTCCAAGTTCTTTCACTTTGAAAGAACTACGAAGATTGAGGATTTTCTCCAAGAAAGAGAGTATTCCCCAAACTTCAACCAATGATTTCTCTCTCAATTTTGATCGGATTTGAGCAATTCAAAAGGATAAATTGTATATTTTTCTGAGGAAAACATCTTGGGAGTTTCTGAAATTGTTGCATGCATAGAATCTTAATGGAGGATGGTCACAGCCAGTGGGCCTAACTGCAGAGAAGGATGGATCCAATCATGAAGGAAGGAGTAAAGCAGGAAATTATCAAGTGGTTAGATGCAGAGATCATCTTCCTCATCTCAGACAATAAATAGGTAAGCATTGTACAATATGTTCCCAAGAAAGGCGGGATGATGGTTGTCACCAATGAGAAGAATGAGCTAATCCCAACTAGAACAGTGATGGGGTGGCGTATATGAATGGATTACAGAAGATTAAACGATGCCACTAGAAAAGACCATTACTCTATTCCTTTCATTGATCATATGGTGGATAGACTCGCTGAGCAGGAATATTATTGCTTCTTGGATGGGTAATCGGGGTACAACCAGATAACCATTGCACCCGAGGACCAGGAGAAGACAACCTTAACATGTCTATATGGGACTATGCATTAAAACACATGTCTTTTGGTTTGTGCATTGCACTAGCCACTTTCCAAAGGTGCATGATGACCATGTTTCACGACATAGTGGAGGATTTCGTGAAGGTGTTCATGGATGACTTCTTTATCTTCGGTAAATCTTTTGAGAGCTGCCTATAGAATCTGGACAGATTATTAGCAAGGTGTAAGGAGACTAACCTCGTTATTAATAGGGAGAAATGCAACTTCATAATTAAGAAGGAGATAGTCTTAGGCCAAAAAGTATAAAAGGGAGTTAGAGGTCGACAAAGCAAAGATTAAAGTGATTGATAAGTTGCCACCACTAATTTTAGTCAAACGAGTTCGGAATTTTCTGGTACATGTTGGGTTCTACCGCAGATTCATTAAGGACTTCTCGACGCCCTATTGGAGAAAAAGGTACCATTTCACTATGATGATTCTTGTTTGCAGGCATTTGAATTGTTGAAAAAGAAATTGGTGGAGGTACTTATATTGGTAGCACCTGACTGGAGGCTCCCTTTTGAGCTAATGAGTGATGCCAGTGATACAACAATGGGTGCGGTAGTTGGGCAGCCAGAGGCAGAGTTTTACATTCAATATACTATACCAGCAAGACTCTGGATGCAGCACAAAGCAATTATATGGTTACTGAGAAGAAGATGCTTTCACTACTGTATACATTTGACAAGTTCAGAGCTTATCTAGTGGGACCAAATTTGTGGTGTTCACAGGTCACGTGGCCGTGAAATACTTACTCAAGAAAAAGGACGCAAAGCCGCTACTGATCAGATGGATCCCATTGCTCTAAGAGTTCAATATTGAGATCAAGGATCGTAAAGGGAGTGAGAATCAGGTTGCTAATCAGCTGTCCCATCTAGAAACTGATGCTCACATAGGTGAGCAATTGCATATCAAAGAAGAGTTCCCTAATAAGCAGCTGCTTGCAATTGAGGTGGAACAACTAGCATGGTACGCTGATAGAGTAAACTACTTAGTGAGCAGTGTATTCCCCCGGATTTAACATACCAGCAGAAAAAGAGGTTGGCTCATGATATGGAGGCACATATCTGGAATGAGCCTTACTTTTTCAAACAAGGGGCCGATCGTATCGTGCAGAGATGTATTCTAGAGACGGAGATGATGAAGATTCTAGAGAGATATCATGCCTCTCCGTGTGGGGGTCATCATGGTGGTATAAGGACAACACATAAAATATTGCAATCAGGGTTCTTTTGGCTGTTGCTTTTTAAAGATGTTATTCAGTTCTCTAGGGCCTGTGATGCTTGCTAGAAGACTAGCGCCATATCTCGGAGGCATGAGATGCCCCTAAACAATATTATGGAGGTGGCGATCTTTGATGTTTAGGGCATAGATTTCATTGGGCCATTTGCACCATTGTTCAAATGTCACTATATCTGGGTTGAAGCAGCAGCCCTCCCAACCAATGATGCTAAGGTGGTGAGCAAGTTCCTCAAGAAGAACATTTTCACTCAGTCTGTACTCCAAAAGCCATCATCAGTGATGGAGGTACCCACTTTCTCTACCAATTCGTAAAGAATCTTCTGGCGAAGTATAGAATCAGGCATAAAGTGGCTACAACGTAAAGCCCGTAAATGAGTGGACAAGTGGAGGTATCAAACCGGAAGGTCAAGCAGATATTGAAAGAGACAGTGAATGCCACCCGGAAAGATTAGGAGATTAAGCTAGATGAAGCTTTGTGGGCTAACAAACTACGTACAAAACCCTAATAAGCACCTCCCGTTACCGACTGGTATGGCAAGGCTTGTTACTTGCCTATTGAGCTCGAGCACCAGGCATACTGGGCGATAAAGAAGTTGAATCTTGAACCAGAGCTCACCGGCTTGAAGATATTAGAACAATTGGAGGAGTTGGACGAGTTTTGGCTCCTAGCCTATGAAAATGCCAAACTCTACAAGGAGCGAACTAAGAAATGGCATGAACGACACATAAACAAGCGATACTTTAAGCTGGGACAATAGGTATTCTCTTTAACTCTTGTCTGAAATTATTTCCAGGAAAGTTGAGATCCAAATGGAGTGGACCGTACGTGGTGGTAGTGGTCACACCCTATGGACTGGTGAAGTTGAAAGATATGACCACGAACCATAATTTTTTGGTGAATGGTGAACGTGTCAAACACTACTATGGTAAGGACACGAATTAAGTTGAAGAGGCCATTGAGTTTGCCAATGATGAATGAGTTCATGGTGCGTCGTGACGCGATGGTAAATCAGGCGTTGCACGGGAGGAACCCATGGTAAGGTAACATTAGTTGAGTTTTTCTTTATTTTATTTTTATTAAAAAAACCAAAATATCAAAATCAATAAAATCAGATCCCGTACTGAAAAGTGGAAAAATTTGCACAAGTACAGTTCTACGATGCCTCCGCGTTTTGTGTAAAATTTTCTTTCCTCATTTCCTGACGATCCGTTGGGTATTTTTTGGACCAATTATATTGTTTTATTTTTTTGAAGCATGTTCAAGTGTTCAGAGGATTGAACCGGGTCCGAAGTGGAAAAAATTATTTTATGAGCTCAAAATAGTGAGCATTCATGACTGCACCGCGACGTGGATGCATCGTGGATGCTCACTGCTCAGAAGTCAGGTAACACGAATTTACAAGTGTGAATCCGTGTTCTCTCCTCGATGCGGAGGGAATGCAGATATGTGTTAAAACTACCGAGTCATGACGTGGACGACTCCCCTTAAATACCCCCATCCATTTTTTCCCTTTTTACACCTTCCCCTCGATCCCAAAACTCCTCTTCTCCATTTTTCTCTCAATTTTCTTCGCTCTTTCACTCCCTTTTAAATTAATCCGCATCTCACATCGAAGATTTTCAACATCTTCTTTGCATAAGTTGTGTTATACTTTTACTTGATATTCTACCTCAAGGAGTAAAATCTACCATGGTTTGGGGTAAATTTGAAGTGGGTTGCCTTTTTTAATTATTATTCTTAGTTAATACTTATTGGGTATGATTAATCTTGGGTTAATTTGTTCTTGGGAGTGGTTGTTGTGATTAATTGTTGGAGGTGTAAATCCTAGCGCAAAATTGTGATAGAAATTGGGGATAAGTGGAAATTCTCGTAATCTTGGTATTGTTGTACACCTAAATTGATGTATGCACAGCCTTGTGAAATTTGACATATTGTAAGTGTGGGGTAGAATAAATGATGTTTGGGGGGGTTGTTTTGTGCGAAAAATGAATTGTACTAATGGGGCTAAATCAGTGAAGGTCAGAATTGGTGGTTGTGAGTGTTGGGGTGCTTTTGATGCTTTGAAATAGGAGGGCATTTGTGTGATTTGTTGAGTTGTAGCCTGTATGACTTGGGGAAGTTTGAGTACCTTCGCCATACGAGCTTGAGTTAAGTGTGGGGTTGTGGGACATGGTTGAGTACGTATTAATTATGGACATGTTTTGTTGCAGGTATAATGTCTTCACGTCCACGCCGAGCCGATCAATCTAGCAACAAGGGCTTCCAACACGAGGAAGCGAGCCCGGGATGTAGCGCCCCGTGACACTAGGAGAGCCAGTAGATCTGGTTCGGGGCAAAAGTAGTGAACAAGTAAGAGAAACGGTGATATTAGTCTCATGATGAGATGAAGTACTACCCAAAAATCCCAATCGATGTGGACTTATTGGGACACGAGTATCCCCAAATTTTGACCAGGTGCATGGAGTTACGGTTGGGCTTCTTGTTCTAAGAACCCCAAGCAAGCAGTCTCAGTTTGGTGCAAAAATTCTATGCAAATAGAGTGAGGAGCCGCGAACCCAGTCAGTCGTCGTCTGAGGAATGAAGGTAAACATTTCTCCTCTTACTACCAATAGGGTCCTCAGCACCTCCGAAGAGGTCACAACAGGTGTCTTCAATGAGCTATGCATTTGCCCACCATACCAGGCAATCAGACACACACTTGCTGGGCTGACCTCCATAGCTAAGTAGGTCCGACATATGGAGAGGGGCTATCATCTTTCCTTCCCATTTGCGCATATGGCAAAGAAGGCCAAGGTCTGGGTCAAGCTGATGACACACTTATTCTTCCTGGGACAACATTTCACCAACGTGCCAAGGGATCGAGTGTGTCTTACGTATACACTTATGACAGGGATGGCATTGAATTATGAAGTTACCTTGGGTCTATACTCTTTATTTATTGCACTTGATGAGGGCTTGTGATAGTGTGACTTCGCCATCTTCAAGCTAGCTATAAGTAAGGCAAAGATCCACAAGGGTCGCAAGTATGCATTCGAGGGCCTTATTACTCAATTATGTCGTATGATAGGTGTGTCGAAAGAAGAGGTCGATTATTGCCCCGTCATTCAGGCCCCCCTATGTTGCCACCAACATTAAGGGGCCGGATGTGTCTTTGGGCTTGGTGCTCATCACTGATGAGAGAGCCTACAAAGATGAGCTAATTAAGGCTCGCATTTATGGGATTTAGATGCTACGACACCAAACCGGTGGCCGCCCCTCCACACGAGAAGAGCTTCAAGATGTTGAGGTTTGATACCTGCTAAACGCCTATGCTAAAGAAGTTTTGGGTATTGGACCGAAGTTCATCAAACTAGTGAAGGATGTGTACCCACGGACCAGGGGAGGTGTATGATAAGTCAGAATCCGAGGATAAGGAGATACCTGATGAGCCATCGATCTACGTGGGGTGTGAGCCTATTCTACCGGGGCTCGATGAGTGAGTACCATGATTCCCACCTCCCAGGCTTCGTATGGTGAGCACTAAGGGCAGTACTAAGTTTAAGTATTGGGTGGGGTTGATCTGTGATTATACTTCATTCCACAACTCTTGGCATGTATTAAGACTATTTCTATTTCCTAGCTTTGTGATGTTTATTATTTATGTTTGGACATCTTTTCTTTTATTTTGGGTCTTCAATTAGTAACTATTAACTATTTTTGTGCATAGATGCTTGGAATGTCAATATTGTATAGATGCATTGATGTAGTAAAAGTTGCTTATATGTGCAAATAGTAATGGTAGCCATAGTCGAGTGATGGGGGCCCTATGATGGATGGATGACGACTACCCTAAGGGCATTCGTTGAATCGAGTTTCATTTAGAGTGTGGTAGTTGTACATACGAGCATTGAGTGTAAACATTTGAACCTAGTTTAGAAGTGGATGCTTGATCCTTGGAAGTCACAATTGTATATGTGCTTAATTAATTGAATTCATGTGAATACCATAATAGTAACTCTAGTGATGACCTCGTGATGAAAATGTGCCAAGAGTGAGTGAGCCAATTGTGAATCTCTATTGTAATAGGTTCAGAAACTTATTGGTATGTAGTTTGGACTTGGTAGGAGTTGGAATTAGAGAAAATGACCCAGGCATTTCTTTGGTAGCACAACAGTGTAACACTATTATATCCTCCTAATGAAAATATCCGTAGTTAACCCTTTTGAGCCTTAGCCTATTCTTTGATTAGCCATAATTCAAGTCGATTCCTTTTTTTTGGGTTAATTATCCATGTTTGGTCCTAATTCCCTAGCGTTTTAGTACAATGACTTAGAGGAGAGGGAACTTGAATGTACACCCAAAGGCTGAGCAATAGTGAAGTGTTAATTGAAAAAAAGGGTTCTTAGTCCAGTCAACCAGTGCTGATCTATGATGCCTCTGTGTCGCGGATCCATCGTGAATGCACACTGGTTTATGAAGTTTTTTTTGTGTGTGTCCTCTTATGAGTAGTTCATGATTGTATAGTGAGTATTGTGTAAATCAAATGGAGTAATGAAAGAGTAGTATAGTGAAGTGGCAACAAAGGGTGTTGAGTTAAGTAGGAATGAAAGTGATGATCTGAATGAAGTGAAGTGTAAGCTATGATCCCTTGGGAATTTAGCCTTGTCAGCCATTTTATAAAAGTATCCCACCATCTCGCAAACTACATTCCAACTAAACTATGACCTACATGATCCTCTTAGGAAAATAACTACTAGGTCTAAGTTATACATTACGGGCAAGCTAATGGAATCTGGGTGCAACATAAACATCTTTTCAGAGAGCAAGAGTTGTTTGTGTACTCATTTTTAATCTTCTGTTTAGGTACTTAGTGGTGTGCATGGGTAATTCTTCTCGGTAAGTGAACACGATCATCTAAGGTCAGTAACTGGACAAACTATAGAACGATCTACATGAGTTC
Source organism: Solanum ossicruentum (assembly GCA_025774065.1). Lineage (NCBI taxonomy): Eukaryota > Viridiplantae > Streptophyta > Magnoliopsida > Solanales > Solanaceae > Solanum > Solanum ossicruentum. Next base: position 6,439 of record JAOTQR010058110.1, on the reverse strand, counting down.
GTATGTATACATGAGTGCTAGGCGCGAGCAGATTCTGCCAAGGGCACTGAAAGTTGTTCACCATGTTTCAAAGAGTTTGGTCGCATGATGATCATTGTACATATTACTATAGGGAGTCTTATGCATGTTGTTTGATTTTCCCTAGGATGGACAAAGCTCTAAGTGTGGGGTGGTGATCTTAGTAGTATTTATATGCCTAATTAGCCAAAAATGCTCATAAATAGAGACACATTAGAGGGTAAATTCATAGAGTCTAAGTATTATAGTTCATTTTTTCTCTTATTTTGCTTTCACAGGGCCAAGTATGCTAGTTGATTGTGTTTTTCCAAGATTTTTCTTTAATTGGGGAAGTTCGAAGTTAAACTTGGATTTGAAGGAAGCACACAACCGGGATGTGGAAGATGAAAGTCATAGAAGCAGCAAGAAGACCAAAGTGCATGTCGCAGATTTGGGACAAAGTTATGGAAATTGAAAAATGTAGATAAAGGCGCAAAGCTGAAAAAGATGCAAGGTTCGCATTGCAGACCTATGAAAAAGATGTGTAAAAGTGTTCAGTCAGCAAAATAAGCGAGAACCTAGTACAAAGATGGGTTCTGCATCGCGGACCTGAGGAAAAGATGCGAAAAAGTTGAGTGATGAGATTTTTAATATTATTCTATCATAGGCTTTAGGTTTACATTCAGTTTTTATGCAGGAAATTGAGTAAAGACGACGGAGAACCTTTTTCTTAGAGTATTTTGGTTAGTTTAATCTTTATTCTTTGGGTTTTAAAGTTTTCCATATTATTCATGGTGTATTTCACGACTATGAGTAGCTAAGTCTCCATATTATGGGGTTGAAGCCACAGACAATGTGTAGTTCTTAACTTTAAACATCTAGGAATGGGTTCTTTTGATTATTCCTACCTATTTTTATTTGTACTTCTGAATCTAGCCAAATAGGGAGTACATCAATTGTTCACTCTGAATTCGAGAGATGTTGGAGTGGATAGAACGCAGTAGTACAAGGAGCTTGTTTGACTAGGAAACTAGAGTGATTTGTGTAAGGGAGACCTGTGACAACTACCCTTACACCTCGCTCGGTTCATAATACGGGAAGATAACTTTAATGCATTTTTATTGGTCTGTCTATCCCAGCTCAATGATGTAGTTAGATAGTCAATAATGGTAGGCCGACAGAGGCATGCGACCTTGTTCAGGAAATTTAAACCCTGTGAATCAGTAATCAGGAACCCAGACATAGATAGATATTGTTAATACTAAATGGAGTCGTAAAGGCTACAATCCTGAAATTGCTCGTTAATTGATATTTTATAAGTAAAATTCACATTAGTTTAGAAGAAATATATTCTTTACAATTATTTCACTTATATCCATGAATCATTTTACCAAAACATCATACTAGCTGAGATTAGTGGCTGATTTCATTCAAATTCCTTAGGTACGATAACCCAGGGTCACTATATTAATTGTGAGACCACAACATGCTTGAGAATAATCATACTTGCAAAACTTGTATAACAAAGTAAAGTGACGTGAATAGATCATCCATACCTTGTACTAGAGGGTGAAGGATATAGCATAGGTCATAACCCCTTCTAGTAGGTAATGGGTAGTACATGAGGGTGGAGAAATAGCATAGATCATAACCCCTACATGTAAGCATGAGATAATGAATAGTACATGAGGGTAGAAAGATAGCATAGGTCATAAACCCTACCTGTAAGTATTAGGTAATACAAAGTATTGAATCACACATGAGGGTGAGGTATACCACATAGTTCATAACCCCTTCATATGAGTATAGGATATTGCATAGCATTAAATCGTACATGAGGGTAAGGTATACAATATATTTCATAACCCCTTCACATAGAGATAAGATGGTAAGTAGTATTGATTCGTACATGAGGGTAAAGCATATAACATAATTCATAACCCCATCATATAGAAATTGGCCTTGTACTAGAGGGTAACACACATAGCATAGTTCATAACCCCATCTAGTAGGACTTACAATTCATATGACAATAAACCTTAGAATAAGAACTCAATAACTCATCAACAACGAGACTCACAAAATCATGCAATAGATCATCAAAAACTTGTTAATTCTTGACTTGACATTTTATCAAACAATTGGTGGGTTCATGATTCTAGTTCAGAATCATGCAATTTGGGAGTGAAATAAGATGAGAAATTTAATGTAAATCAACCCACCAATATGTATTAAAACCCTTATATAGGGTATCTTGAAATCTATCATCAAATCTCATAATAGATAATAGTTTCATAGCTCAAAACATGCATAGTCCCATAGACAAAATCAATTCATGGTATAATCTTGAAATAGATAGACTTGCATAATCAATCAATATTTCATAAAATCCCGACTTAATTTATTCTCATAATCCATAATAAAATATACCCATAGATGATACAACTTGAAAACATGCAATTTTTCATAAAAGGGAATATTGGGCTCCATGGGTGAAAGGACCCAATGGATGAAACCCACATACCTTAAACATGAATTTTCTTGATGTAAACTTGAAGGATACTTGAAGCTTGAATGGTGTCCTTGAGATCCAAAATTAAACTTGAGACACTTGAATTTGGATAAGAATTTTTAATAAAATGGTTGAGAGGTTTTAGAGAGAGTTTTTTTAGTGATATGGTGTTGAAAAATGACTAAATATGGGATATTTCACATATAGATGGGCATAGGAACAAGATGCCAATGCCCTTAGTCCAAAATAAAAAATTAATGGAGTGCTAACACGACTCCAATAGGTCCACGTCGCCGAGCCATCGCATAACCTTATCGTTTCCAAACAAATTTTGCGAAAATTATTTTTCGCTACGGGTCTTCTCAAATATGAGTGATACCCATTTTCCACTCAATTTTTCCCCCTGATCAAGAATACGAAGTCAGATTTTTTATATCACGCATGAATTTTTAGATATATTAAAATTACGTTTATGGGCATCTCTGAAGCACATTTAGGGGCGTTTTAGGGGCATTTCACCTTAGCTCCTAAATGTTCTTTTAATCTTTTAATACTATCATCTGCCTTACTTTTGATTTTTAGAACTCATTTATTTCCATAAATATTTGGCCTATAGATAGATCAATCAATTACCACACTTGGTTAGAATTCATTGACTCCATTTTCTTTTCCATTGCCTTCAGCTATTTTCTTAATAGGAAGTAACTACAAATGCTTCCCCCTCAATCTCAAATCAAAGATGAGAAATTTATGGATGAATTTTTCATCAAGGTTGAAATTACTGATTGACTTATCAATTGGTAAGTTATTTCTAGTTGAACCAATAATATCAATAGGATTTTACATAGATTTTGTATTTGTGAAAATAGGAACAGATTCATTATCATAAAAATAACTCCCACCAAATCATTTCATCTTCACTAGAGAAAATAAATTAGTTCATAGTTTCATAAAAACATAAGTCATACCTATCTCTCCCGGCTTAGGAAAATCACTCTCTATGAATGTAACATCACCAGACTCAATTTCAGTTATGGTGTCACTATTTTGTTCACCTATGAACACATAACCCTTAGTTGTTCAGAGTATCTTATGAAGATATATTTTCTTCCCCTTGGACCTAATTTTTCATATTGGGGTAAAGGATTATGAATAAAAGCAATACAACCCCAAGACTTTAAAATGCTTAAATCAGTGTTTCCTTTAGTCTATAATTCATATGGTATAGTTGTAATTGATTTTGAAGGGATACAATTAAGTAAATGCAGCTGAGCAAAGCATCACCCCAATAATTGATTGGTAATTTTGCATGTGCCATCATTGACCTAACCATTTTTAAAAGATTCTATTTTGTCGTTCCTCAATACCATTTTGTTATGGAATAAAATGAGTAGTTAATTGTCTTTGAATTCTTTTTCATCACATAATTCCTTGAACTCATCAGATAAATACACCCCTCCTCAGTCGATTATTAGAGCTTTTATTTTTTTTTTCAATTAATTCTCAACTAAGTTCATAAACATAATGAAGTAACTCAAAGCTTTAGATTTGTGAGAAATCAAGTATACATAATCAAATCGAGTAAAATTATCAATAAAAGTGATGAAATAAATAGCACCACACCTTTCTCTTACATTCACTAGATCACAAATGTCACAAAACAAATAATTACAATGGAGTATTGGCTCTTTTATACGTCCAAATTTACACTCCAAACAGAATAGTAAAGCGATCGTTGATCAAATGTAGAACTCAACCAAAATTGGTCGATCCCACAGGAAATACGTGAGAATAAATCTATTAGTACCCTTTTTTCATATATAATATCTATTCCCAAAATAAAGAGACATAAATTAAATGGGGAATTTTGGTTTTTCAAACTAAAGTACTAATGTAAAGTAACAAAAGAGTGCAAAGACTACTAGATTTCAAACGATTAATGCAAAGTTAGGATTGTGTTCCCCATGACATCTAATACGATAGCTGAATCTACTTGGTAAACTCAATCATGATTATGTATACAAGATCTAACAAGTTATGTCACACCTAATTCACCTTTCGGTCCTTCTTAGATGTATGTCATTCATCACGTTTCGGTCTCAGAACATATACTTACCAACCCTTTTTATCGACCCCAAAATACTCTCACCTTTTGGTCTCAAGTACTTAGACTAGCTTAAAAACTACGAATTTATGTCGTAGATCTCCTTTCCTAATCACTAGATCCCTTTCGGGCATGTAATGAATAAAGGCTTATCCTAATGCGTCAATTCATTAAGGATGAAGTTAACGTGAAGAATACTATCATATATACGCTAATCAATCCGGATATTTACCCCATATTCGTCTATCTTATTGATTCGTCATGGTTTCCACAATCCAAGTTGTGGGTTTAGCCTAGCATATTTAAGAAAGATAATCCAAAACAATACAAAGAATTTATAATAAAGAACTTGCTATTGAAGAATTAGTGAATAAGATGATTAAAATCCAAGAGTTCAATGAAATTAAAAGCAAAATAGTATTCTGCTTGTGTTCTCTGTCTCTAATAGTCCAAGACTTAGTAAAAAGGAATAATAATACTATATATATACAAGGAAAATCTAATCCAACTTAAAATAGGAAAAGTCAGGTCGGTATGGCTATGGGTCACTACACGGCCCATGTGACAGTAAACGAATCGTTTACTGGTCCTTTTGGCGACACATGTCTTCAGACTCTAATCCTCTCGTCATGCTTACTGGCACGAACCATGTGAGGGTCAATGGTCCCTGAGATAGACTGGCTCCCTTGCCTTTCCATTTTTGCCTCTTCCATCAACACCGTGGCCTATGTCACAAACCGTGGTTGGTCACATAGCCTGTGACAGGCCCTCATATCTTGTCAGTTACGCAATTTTCTCTATTTTTGACGGTATTATCCATATTCATGTTACTTTGACGGTGCTTGTTACGAGTCGTGTAACTCCCTACGGTCCGTGTAAGGTACCATGGGGCATGCCTTAGATCATTCATCTCTCGCTCCTTTCTTCAGCTTTTCGCCATGCTGTGTTGCGCCAAGTGTGAGGCCATGGTGCGCCTCACGACTCGAGTAGTGGTACACGAGCTGTATAGGCTCCTATGTGCCTTCACTTGGTTCCAATTTTTGCTTCACTTGCCAAAGCATCATCCACGTGCCCTCTCACGGTCCGTGTGATGCTACACTGGTCGTGGAGGTCTCCTTGCGCCCACACTTGAGCTCCTTTCATTCATTTTTTTGTAGTTCATCCATTTCTCCATGCCTTAATCATTTTTCTAGAAAAATAATAAAAACACATATCAAAACAACATATTTGCTTGAGAACGCGCAAATGTTCTTCATTTAAAGTGTTACAAGGGTCTTATTTCTACGATTCATCACTCTTATGCCTTTCCCAAATGGGTTTCTAGCAGTTCTTTTGACTAGGAAAGATTCACAGGTAGATATTTCTACTATATCTATTTTGCCAAGCAAATTTTCTTTGGCTAAGGGATTCATTCTTTGTTGACCTATATGGCTGAGCCTCGCATGCCATATACTTACATCATTCTCATGATTAGAAGACGTAAATAAGAAAAAACTAGTATTACTATTATTGGGACTTTGACAAACATCCAATACAAAGAATCGATCATAAAAATAACTAGTTCCATATTTTATCTTACCCAAATACATATCTATACAATGTTTATGAAAGAAAACTTAAAATTCATTTTAATAAACATTCAGACATTGGCTAGATTACGAAAAATTGATGGAGACATATAATACATCATTTAGAAACAAGTTCAACCACCTAGCATTTCAAGTTTTCAGGTACCAATCCCTTTGATATTGTCACACCCCTCCCTGGGGTCGTGACCAGTGCCCGATAGGGACACGTAACCATCTATTAAGTCGAATTTCTTTCTA
>JAOTQR010058099.1:0-14099 GCA_025774065.1 Solanum ossicruentum | reverse complement strand
TTGAGTTGGCGTTGTGGGGTCTGTGTGGGGTGGTAGGGGCGCGGGGGGGGGGAGGGGGGGGGGGGGTGGACGGCGGGGGTGGAAGTAGTTAGTAGATGGAATTTAAATGTTACCTCTCTCCAAAAAAAAAAAAGTTAGGAGATGGAACTTAAAGAACCACTTCTCAAAATTTTATTGTTCTCTTAGAGACAATGAAAACAGTAGATACATCGGCTTTATTTCCATTCAAGGAAAAAGCAAATTTGTGATTATTACACTGGAATCTACATTCAAAGGAGGTTGGGAAAATATAGCCCACAAAATAGCAATGTTTATCTATGAACCAACAAGAGAACAAGAACCATAGAATAGCATCACAAGGCAACTTGGAGCCTCTTTCAAAGAGGCCTTCAACGGCAACATATGGATGACGGAGGCAACAAAGAAGGCCCAGATTCAACCTGTAGCCAGTAGGTGATCACATAAGAACCACAGGTGGAATGTCTCCATTGGATAATGATCTGCTCAATTAAATGTATTCATCGGGAAATTTGAGAACCCATTACAACTCATGACAGGAGACTCCAACTTTGAATGATGAAGAAATATGCATGCAATTAGAAGGTCAGATGGGTGAAGCCAAGAATAGAAGGCAATGTAAAATGCAGAACAGTGTGGCCACTGCATCAGAAAAAAGGAGAGATGGAAGATTGTCCCAACATGTATATGTTAAGAAATCAGAGATGTTTCGAGGGCAAGCAAACAACTTACGGAAGTAAAGACACGATACAATTCCATTTGACCTTGTATATGGAAATGGATGTATCTTCAAAAAAATCTACCATCCCTTCTCTTCCAAACTGACCACCATATACTTGATGGTATTAACCTCCACCATCTCCTCTGGCACTTGCTGCTTCCTCTCCTTACCCAGCTCTTTAACATCTCTGATGTATGTTCTGGCGTTGTCCAATCAGATTCGAAATGCTAAGGAACAAATTCCAGATTTGCTTGGTGAAATCACAATGCAAGAAAAGGTGGTTGTTTGTATCTTGTTAAATTGCATAAAAAGCATCTAGGTACCAGTTGTCTACCCTTCTTCTGTAGGAAAACCTGTTATAAGCAAGCCCTCTTTATCACTAGCCAAGTTGAAATATTTCACTTTTGTAGGAATGTCCCCCTTCCAGACATAATACCATTGATACTTCTGCAGGAACTGCTAATTGAGTAAAGACCATCCTTTTTACACTTCCATAGCATCATGTCTGTGGAATTTTGTCTATGCCCATTCCACCTAACTTCCCCGGTAACTTCGCAACCCCTTCCACCTCCCTATCATGGAGAAATCTTCTGAAAACTACATCCCATCCCTGTTCTGTCTAATCACTTAGAATTAGCATCAGGATTCTCACAAATTTGGAAGAGATCCCTGAAAGGGAATTTTCTATCAAAGTATCCTTCCAAAATCTAGTTTTGCTGACACTTCCTACTTTGATAAATTAGCATGCCTCCATTTGGAACCACAAGCTTCTGATTGTTCTCCATACTCCCACACTATAAGGTTCAACTGTGTTCTTTGTACACCAAGGGCTTAACTCACCATACTTAGCTTTAATCACCTCTTTCCAGAGAGCATTTCCCTGCACAGTGTACCTCCAAACCACTTTTTTAGCAGACTGTCATTTTTCAATCTCAAATTTCTATTTCCCAGCCTCCCTCTGTCTTTGCTAAGGAGTACAGTCCTCCAGTTTACTAAACTATAGCCTTTTTTTGGGAGGGAGAGGGACTAAACTATAGCCTTTCCCATCGCTGTTATAAACAACAACAACAACAACATACCCCAGTGCCTCAAAAGGCTCCCACACATTGCGGGGTGAGGGGGGGTCGGATGTACGCAGCCTAACCCCTATGTTTAAAAACATAAAGCGGTTGTTTCCAGATGACCCATGAGGAGCGTCGAAAGTTGCATTGACTAACTGCTACTTCACAAATGAAAAAGCGCAGATAGTTTAAAGAGCCATTTTGCTTTATTCCATCATACTCCAAGGCCAAAAAATAGTTAATCTTTGGCTCCATCCGAGATTGATGGAAAACCTCATATAATAGAAAGAGAATAAATAAAACTTCCTCATCAACAACTTCTTTTAAATCTCTAACTCAAGTAAATAAAGTGACATGTAGGGTCTTTAGCTTTGATACATCAAGATAAATTCATCACTCATCATAAATAATTTCTCATAATAAAGTACTTAAAAAATACACAAAAATAAACTCATTTTATAAAATATCTCATTATAAAAGATATAGAAAATAGGAACAACTTACTAGAGTAAAATGGTCAATAAGGTCCAATTGAAAGATAAATATGAAGAATACAATATAAAATATTTTTTTCACTGTCTCACTTGTGTTTTTGTGTTTCTTGCTCTCTGCTTGTTCACTATCAGAAATGAGACCTCTTATATAGAGGCATGAAGCAGCAGACAAAGTGGAGTATACATCCATTAAGTCATTCAAGCAAATGAAAAGATAAGAAAGCAACCACTAATATAAATAAAATTAAAAAAAATAGTTCAACCAGCCAATGCCAAAGATAAATGGCCGGCCAAGGCATCAAGAAAATTCTAAAGTGGATAAAGAAATCATCCGATAGCTCCTAGTGGAGCAAAAAGAATTATTAAACAAAAACTATAATATTGAAAAATGCAATAATGCAACCACATGATGATGATGATGATGATGATGATGATGATGATGAATGACTCGTTTTGTTGTCCAAACAACTTTTCCTTCTATGACATCTTCAAATTCTGATCCGATCTCTACGAAATAATTAATTTACAAACTTTTTTTCTTTTAAAGATGCTATCCAACAATCAGGTTTGTTACAATATATTTTAAAGAGCATGATTTACTTTAAACCTTCATATTTTACTGAGTCGAGATGAGCTGAGCCTTTCTGAGTTGAGTTGATGTTATTGCCATATCATTCTACTTGTTTCGATTTCATTCAGCTATTTTACATACCAGTACATTTCACGTACTGATGCCACTCTGATGCTGCATCATTTTATGATATACATACACGGGATCCAGATCATCATCAGGCGCATTGTTGAGGATCTTTGGAAGTTCAACAGATTGGTGAGTCTTCCTTACTTAGGAGGATTCATATGATATTTTCATCTTGCTTTAGAGTTAGATACTTATAGCTTTATTTTGATTGAGGTAGTCATGGTTTGTCATTGGCGCCATCTAATAGTGATAGAGGCTTTATAGAGTAGAGTCGGATTGCTGATTGATAAGATTGTGAGCTAGTTCTTTTCTATTAGCCTTTTTTTTAATATATATATATATATATGTGAGCTAATTTTGAGAATAGATAAGTTGTGCCCATTTACTTCCTTTTGTTCTTCCGTTGATTAGTAGAATGTACGAATGAATGAATGTGATAAGGTCAAGTGGTTCGCTTGGGGACTAGTATAGTCTTTGAGTGTCGGTTACGTTTAGGGTATCTTCCTGGGGCACGATATATTTAGACTTCAAATAATTTATTAGGGCAATATAGTAAAATCACAAATGAAGAAGGTGAAGCAATAATTTGGTAGGGACACTATCGTAAAATCAAGTTGGAGCAGCTGAAGGAATATAATTAAGTAGCTGAAGTAAACACGTCAAAATTCACAAAATATTTTGATTGGACCGTATATAATAAAGAAGGAGATGAAGCAGACAACTCAAAAAGATATGTTGACGAAGAGTTGTCTGTTTATTCACATTTCTTATATAGTAAAATAAAAATAAATATTTGCACAATTCAATTTACTTATTTGATTTGAAATTTATTTAATGTTTAGGGTTGGAAATCTTCACATGGCTCCCCTGTACATATCTTGACAACTCATAGTCTATATATATGTCAAATAATAAAAATTGTGATGATAAAATTAGTGATTAATTAATGTGATTATCTCAATCGTGTTTGTTAATCGAGATATTTTCCTTTCAACAATATTAAACTATTGAGTTGATTATTTAAGTCGTGTTAATCATTTTGAGAGCTATTATTATATTAAAACACTATTATTTATAAGTATTTTATAATTGTTTGTGGTATCTTATCGAACATATTGAAAGATATTATGTTTTAAAATGTTAGCTATCATATTATTTCTGCATGAGATACATATATTGCACATATAAGAAAGACGAGATATATTTCATTGAGAAATAATATGATAGTTAACACTATCAATCCTGCAACCATACCATATCTTTCAATATAGTATAGTTAATGAAATTGAGTGTGATTATTTTTTTTCGTTCTTACTTACGGGTTTTGAGACGAGGATTTTCAGGAAACAGCCTCTCTACTTCTATGGTAGTGGTAAAGTCTGCGTACATTCTACCCTCCCCAGACCCCACTTGTGGGATTATACTGGGTATGTTATTGTTGTTGTTGAGTGTCATTATTTTTAAATTTTAATTGTAATTTCATATTTTATCAGACTTTGTGAAATCAAAGGCCCGATATTGATGATATGTGTCTTAAATGCTCCTTAATGTAAAAGACATGGTTCATGATATTGATCAGTGATAGAAGATTGCTAGTGATTGTTTAAATTGAGTTGCGTATTGCTATGAGTATAGCCATATTCTCATGATTTATATGAATATACTTATTTTCATTGGTTATGAAATATTGAATGAGATATATTGTTACATAAAAAGTGTCAAAGGAAAACAACTTGGCAAGAAATAATAAGGCGAAGGAAAATGATTTTAGCTAATTATAAAGAATAAGCTAAAGAAAAATAATTCCGACTAGTTACAAAGAAAATTAAAGAAAAATATTTTTGGTTGATTACAAAAAATGCCAAAAAAATAATTCTAGTAGATGCCTGGACCATATGTGTCCCTCATGATTTTTAATTTGAATTTCCGTGGATATGTATTCTAAGATAGACATTGTCCTATTTGGTATTATGTTGCATCACTTTTCTCTTCATTCAGATGTTGTGAATCATGAATTCCCCTTTTCAGTGACTTATTAGCCTATGAATTTAGTATTAATAAGATTCTTGTCTTATGAATTATTGTTGAAATACATGCTAAGTGTATTATGAACTATTTAAGTTAGGCTTATTTACTTGTAGGTGGTAGTTTTGTGGAAGTTCGATGGTGTGTAGGGGTATTTTCATTCTTTGCTTCCTTACTTTGTGTTTAGTAGTTTATTCATTGAATATCATATTGTTAGGTATCTCATTGCTTGCTTTTTTACCTGTATAAGTTGTAAACCTATAATCCTTCTGATTACTCTTCTTCCATATTCGGTCCGAGCTTTAGGATTTACTTGAGAGGTAGTGCTTGTCATATCGACGAACCCTCAAGATTCCTTTGTTATATTATTTTTGTTCTATTTGAGAATCAAAGGCATTTAGATTTGTAAATTTTAATGGTTTGTAAATATGACATTAGGTTCTGGAGGAGGTTTCTACTTGTGGTTTATGTATCCTTATCTTTTTGTATTAAAATTGTTAATTTTTTGCCTGTGCTATTTTAAATTATTGACTTAGGCTGATTTGTCCTGAAGAAATAAGACAATGTCTTCTCACCCGAGTCTGGATCATGATAATGTGTTTTTTATATAAAATATAAACTTATGGATCAAGTTTTACATTTAAAATAATTTGAAATCTAAACTCATGCCTTTTTAGATAACAGTGATTTAAAATCATGTTTTATCGCATATTCGAACGTAAGCTTATTAACATGTGTATCAAAATACTTATCATTTTAGAGTTCAAGAGAAACATTAACATTTTTTCTTGTTACACTCTTTGTACTCCCTATGTTCCAATATTAGTTGATCTTTTTTTTCCTTTTTTATATATATAGTAAGAAATCATAAATAAAAAGATAATTTTACTAATTTATTCCTTAAAGAACTTCTTAAAAATTCTACAAACAAATGTGAACACTTTCAAAAAGAATTAAAAAGGCAAATAGAAAAAATTACTTCCTCCATTCATCTTTACTTATCCCACAGATTAAGAAATAGTAAATGATCTAGGTAATTTTACCAAATCACTATTTGAATATAGTAAATACAATGTCTTGAAAATGTAATAGGAAAATAACTGTAATTAATGATAAGGATAAATTAGAAACTAAGTATAAAACTATCTCTTGATTTCATATACTAGACAAATATAGTTGAATATCTCAAAATAGTATAGTTGACAAGTAAAGATGGACCAAGGGAGTAATTAATGTTTTCTTGATTTAATAAAGTGAACAACTAATATAAAATAATTACTTTTAGAAAAATCATTAACTAATATGGGACGCAGGAAGTAATAACTGTTCTTAAAAACTACAATCACTTTAATTTTTAGACACAAATAGAGTAATTATTTAATGAAGAAAATATGTTAAGACATAAATAAAAAATAAAGGGAATAGAATCCTTTTTAATTAACACTCTATATTTCATCTAGTTGTTCACTTTTTTTCTGTATATGTCCTCTTAAAAATTAAAAATAAGAAGAATAGTTTTATTAATTTACCCCTTAAAAAAATTTAAAACTTTACAAGCTGAATTACACTTTTAAAAAGAAATTAATTGTAAAAATAAAATGAGAAAAAGTTAATTAATTTTATCTTAATATTATGAATTGACAAATAATTTAGAATAACTTTCGATAATTATATGGGCAATTAATATTTAGAAGTTCGAACCAACTTGCATTGGAGAACTCACTCTCTCAGATAGTCTTCCTTAGGTTTGTGGACTAGCAAGTCATTGATTGATTCGTCAAACCATGTAATTATATATATATAAAAAAAAATTTATTTGATGTCTGATATTTATATTGAAATTTAATTAAATATGAAATTTACATTAAAAAGTTTTACATTAAGAAACAAAATGTCTTCTTATAAAAATAATTTCAGACATAAAGAAACTCGAATCTAAAACCTCTGTAGGAGTATTATTACTCTTCCACAAACTTTGTTGATAAAAGATGCAACTTCTATCCACTAGAGTGACATGTAATGTATGTTGGTATATATAATCAATGCAATTTAATCTGTGATCCAAGTGTATAGCAGAGAGGCCTACAAGTCAACTAGAATACTGCAGTTTTACTAGACATTGCAGAATAAGTACATAATTGCATTTACAAGATCTATTAGCACTCAAGAATTTAGATGGATTTAATAGTAATGCAATGAAAATTAGTTGGGACATTTTTCGAAGTAGATATATAGTTGGTCAAATATATTAAATAACCACCTGCTTTTGATACCATTTTCAATTTTGACGCTTCAACTTAGTCTTGTTACAATTTGGCATTCCAACTCATCTAAAATAGAATGTCTATTAAGCTCATATATATGGTGAAATGACAAAGAGGGTGTTTCTCACTTTCCTTGAGCATGTGAATGAAAATATAATAGTTTTCCTTGTTTTCTTTTGAATTGTACAAAATTGGACAAAAATATCATCCATTGAAAATTTGATCTAAAAATATCACGTCGTCAATAATTCCATTCAAAAATATTTCTATCGCTAATAATTGATTCAAGAATGCACCTATTGTTACTTAATGAGCTAAAAAATAATTTTCTCCTAATAAATAATCATATTATTAAAAAAAGAACCCGATATACTCCTCGAGTTTTCCATTTAAAGCTAATATACCTATTATCATAAAAGTGACTCATATATACCCCTACTGTTACACAAAAGACTCATATAAATATATTTTTCTTCTAACGGAAATAGAAAATTGATAAATCTATTTTTTTCTTGAAAAAACAATACATGTAGGGATATATTTAATCCTTTTCCCATGCACTTTTTTATTTTTTTTATTCAACAACTAATTTGAATTTATTATTTTGATGATTAAATTTATTTTTCACTAATTTCTTGTAAAATTTATCATAGATGCCCCAATTTTTTTTGCAATTACAAAAATTAAATTACAATTTAGCCGCAAAGAAAATAGTTTAAGTTTTTTTTCTTACTTTTTCTCTCTTTACAATCATACTTATTTCTTTTAATTTCTCATCTGTTTATACTAAAGAATGAAAGGAAAAATAAAATAAGAATAAGAATAAGAAACTCAAATAATGATAATCAAAAAAGTTTTTTTCTAAATCATGTGTGAAAATGATCAATCATACCTCTGAACTTTGTTAGAAAAATCATATATATCCTGCATACTTGGGTGTTCATGATTTGGATAAAACTAAATTGATTTTATTTGGGTTGGGTTTGATTTGGATTTAGTTTTTTTAAAAATCGATAGTATTTAATTTTGATTTTGGTTTGGGTTTGGGTTTGTTCAAAAAAGCTGAAGAAATAATTGACAAATTATACATATATATGTTATAATTATACATGCATAGTATATTAATTTTTCCAAATAATTTTAAAGATCTTACATACGTTTTCATCAATTTTATTTTTAATCTATTTATGATAGCATAAATGCTCAAGACAAGAATATTTATCTTATTAATTTCATGTATATGAATGCATATGATGATTCTTGGTGGGACTAGAAATGTCATTGTCTCTTCCTTCTAGGCCAAAATGGTGAATCTTAAAACTTTATTCATAGTAAATTTAGTGAGTGAATGTTCTATAATATCATTCGTTCAAACTATTTTTCATTTGAATAGGTTGTTTTTTTCTCATTTTGAATGTATCATTACTTTTATTTTTGTGTATGGTTAATAATTAAATAACTGAACCAAACCAAATTGAAACCAAAACAATCAAATCGATAAATTTTTATTATAATTGGTTTGTGTAATGCTCGATGAAATTATCGAAATACCCCTAGAGGAGAGACGTATGCATAACGCGTCTTCAAGCTCCAATGAAAAAATCGAGATCTGATTTACGATCAGCAGAAAAAATTGAGTGGGGTAGTGGTCTCGGACTGATTTTAGACCGAATCAAAAGATAATTTTTCGATGCAAATTGAAAAAAAGTGCTGATGCACTCTCGAGTTGCGATGCTCCTGGGACGCGCACTTACACTTAGTTTTTTTAAAAAAGATTGACGGGAATTAGAAAATTCGTTCGGAGAAGTTTTGGAAGAAAATAGATTGATCCGCGCCCAGAGAGCATCGCGGACCAGTGTAAATTTCGAAACAAAACTTTTTTTAAATTAGGAAGGGCATTTTGGACCTTTCACAACCCCTCTCAAGTTTAGTAAACAAATGTAAGGGTCATTTTCTTCAGATTAAGGGTTTCAAAACCCATTTTTCTTAGCGTTCAAAGTGAGAGTTTTGAGAGAAGAAAAGAAGAAGAGTTTGAGGTCTTGAATTTGGAGTTGAGATTCTTGAGAAAATTGGTATTAGTATTCATCCCAGGTATGTAAGGCTAACTTAAAACATGGAATTGTTCTTCCATGTGCCCCTTAACTAAATTAAATTGATAGATGAATGTATCGAGTGTTCAAGTATGAATTTCTTGAGTATCCGTTGTAATTTTCATGATGGTGAGCATCAAAACATAATTTACTGCATATATGTTTTTATTATGAAGTATTTATACAACCTTATATGCTATTTTGTTAAAGATTGCAAGAATGAACTTACGAGATGGGTCTAGAACCTTGACGGTATGAATATGCTTGTTATTTGTGGTTGTGGTCCTTAGTTGAGAGTGTTGATGATGATTATTGATGAGATTGATGTTCCTAGAGTCTTAGAGAGCTTGAACTTAATTCTAAAAGAATGTTCCTAATCTAATGAGTTGATGGTTGATGAGATGAGCAAATGTTGTATGTCTAGAAGAGACTAAATGATGAGAAATCTTGATGTTTGACACTTATGAGCATGTTAAATCCTGGGAGGAGTATTGAGCACCAAAATAAGGAAGAGTAAGTCTCACTCACACTTATTAACTACGTAGCCAATAAATCCCGCTCGCACTCATTAATTACGTGACCAGCATAAGAGAGGATTGAACCGCAAAATTGGATGTTTCCTTAGTCCCAAAAGAGGACTTAATGTTCTTTAATTGTGGATCCACCGATATGACGTCCTTTATCTCGGCAAGGTACTAGATGGATGTGGAAACAACATCATTTTGTTGTATCATCACCTTTCATAGGTGATGGTTGTCGGTTAGAGAAACTCCCAGCTAGGTTCCACATTGATAGTACTCTCATGTTGATGTGATGGTGTGAGTCTTGATTGATATTGATGAGTTATTATCTACTCCTTACCATAAGCTGAGATGAGTATCTTATGAGTGATGTTATTCCATGATATCCTGCCTATTTTGTTTATATTCAGCCATTTTACATATCGTACACTTCATTTACTGACGCCATTTGGCGTTGCATCATTTTATGATGCAAATAAAGTAGATAGAGGACTTCAACAAGCGAATTGTTGAGGTTTAGAGTACCATAGTTTTAGAGATTGGTGAGTCCTCCCCCGCATTTGAAGAAAGCTATTTATTTCCTTTCAGATGATTTGAGTTTATTCTTTTGAGTTTGTGGTAGCCATGGTATGTCATGGTACCCTCTTAGACTGTAGAAGTAGAGGTTTCATAGACATAGAGATGATGGTTTGAATGTGAGGTCTTTTCCCTTTTAAAACTGAGTTTTCTTAATTTTATTTTATGACATGGATGTTGAGATTAGTTTTGGGTCTATAGCCCTTATTCTTGACGTAGATGTGACTAAGTTGAGTTGCCCACTATTACATGTCTTATATTCTTATGATTTTCGTTGTATAGATGATCGAATGATTGTCATGAGACCGAGTGGTTCACTTGGGGACTACCAATAGTCTCTGAGTGATGGTCGCGTCTAGAATACCTTCTTGGGGCGTGACAGTTTGACTTGGTTTTGAGAATTTTGAAATCGATTAAGTTGATTTTGTTTGGATTTTGACTAATAACTATTCCAAACCGACCCATGAACATCCCTACCTGCATAGATTTTTATTTAAAATTAAAAATAAAAAATTATTTTAAAAAATTATTTTTCACTTTTAGTTAGATAAAAAAGTATATGTGAGTTATTTTTGTAACTGTAACATTCCAAGTTGTTTTAGCTAAAGCCAGATTGAAATATCAAAAAAGGTTTTAAAATATTTCTAAAAATGGCTTTGGGTGGAATTTTTGGCCAAAGGATGCACTCCATGATTTTACTCTTTTATTTATAATACACACTCCATGGTGCAATTTATGCCTTTGTTCATAAAACATATGGTATCATGCATTTTATCTATTTTAGAGAAAATTGAACTGAAATGGAACAAGCCCACGTCATGGACTTGCTCAATATCGATACCCATTTTTTAGTTTAAAGCGAGAGGCGTTCCACTCTTTCTCCACCCCCTTATATACTTAGCCCACTACATTTTGAGAACTTTATTAGCCCCATATCAGTTACTAAATGCTATTTTTCTCTCATTAACACTTAAAACTATTGAGAATGGTGAATGGAAAAAAAAGGAGAAGCTAGACTCAAGGATTCAAGCTCGGTCTTCTATTTTTGCATAGTAATTATTTCTTTCAGGTATGTAAGGCATATTGAACTGAGTTCATCCACGTGTCCCTTTGTAACATTCGGTAAAAAGATCAAAATATCCCTAAAATTTACCTTGCGCGCAATGCATCTTCCCATGCTCCATTTGCAAATTCGAGATCGAATTTGCGATCAGTGCGAAAAACTGAGTCAAAAAATGGTCTCGGCTCGGCTTTAACGCGACCGAGTCAAATTATTTTTTTCAAAAAATATATAAATTAGTGAGCTTCCGGTGCCCCTTCCAAGACGCACTAAGGACGCGGAATCGCACTTTGTTTTTTTCAAAATTTCAACAAAGTGTGAAAATTTGTGAAACCAGTCATATTACACTGGTGCGTGACGCGTACCAGTACATTTTGGGGATTTTTTTCCTTTTAATTGGGAAAGGATAGTTGTGACCTTTCCCATACCCTATAATCCTAAAATAATCTGTTTTAACTATAATTTAAGTCCTAAACACAGAGAAAACACTTTCATTCTTTCAAAGAAATCCTCTCAAGAAAATTCAAGCATAAGGAAAAATCAAGAACGTAGTAGGGCTCAAGAATCTCCCAAATTCTTCAAGGATTCTCTTCCCAGGTATTTAAGGCTTACAAAAATCTTTATATATTATTTTTACATTACGTAATTACTAGTTTCTCCGGATATCAAGTTAGTAGTTTACAGCAAGATTTCTTTATTTTGAATAATTTTCTTGTTTATGCTATTTTTGGAGAAAAGTATGAGAATTATTAAATTCTTCTATTTCATTGGAGTCTTGAGTTGAGATGCTACGTTTAAGTGTTATATTAGTCAAACCCTAAAATTTCTATAGAAATCTATGAAGCTTGATACCTTACTTTAAACTCCAGCAAAAAAACGTATTTTTATGAGTGTTTTATGAATATAAGAGCAAGAAGTCTATGATTTCAGACAGTTTTGAGCTAAGTTTTAAGAAGTATTTAAAGCTTTGTACTTAAAAGATAGCTTTGTAATAAAATTATGTTTTGAGACACTTGTAACAATAGTTTTTTCAGATAAAGAAAAGTTTAAGACAAGTCGAGAAAAATTTAAGAAAAGTTAAAGCTGGGTTATGTCCCCGAAAGATCAGATTTTGAGAATTCATGTTCTTTAAAGTTATGAGCTATATAAAAATCATTTTTTGAAGTAGTATTGAACATCGATATGAGTGAGAGTAGAATTAATTATTTGAACTCATAATCTATGTAGTCAGCATAGGATAGGATTGTACCAAGGTACATTCCTCATTAGCCACTGAAATGACCAAGTTTTGGGATGGATCCACTCCCCTAGTTCTTCGTCCCTTACCTCGGTAAAGTACGGGATGGCTCTGACAGTGTGGCAAGACGTTGTATCATCACGAAGCCCATAGTGATGATTGTCAGTTAGAGAAACTCCCCAAGAAGTAAAGATTATTATTCTACATATTAAAATTTAGTATTTCTTTATTAAAGTATTTCTTTATTTATGTTGCACAATTGATTGACTTGAGCCAAGTACAGATCCAAGTTTTTGAGTATCATACTTTATCTATGTTTAGTTATGCTCATTAATGGGTTAAAATAAGTGTTTCTTTTATATTGAGTTACACTTTTGACAAGTTTAAGAATACATGTATATATTTCATATGCATGATATATCTTTGTTAGTTAAGCTATCTCCAGGTGCAATTTTAAAGTAAGTATTCTTTCTTTATTACTTTGGCCATCTTACATACCGTACATTCCACGTACTGACGTCTTTAGCACTGCATCGTATCATGATACAGATGGAAGTGTCTGTGTTAGCAAATGCTCAGTAGGACAATCCCTATCAGTATTCGGTGAGACCTCTTAGCATCCAGAGGAGCTCAGGAGTCTTCATCTATTTGTATTCATTTTTTTGTTGAGGTACTTATGAGCCTACTCCGGTGTCTTATTCAAAGCCTACTTTAGAGGCTTCGTAGACTAGAAAGATATTGTATAAATTTATTTCTTTGAAATTGTTTTGAAAGATTTTGAGTTAAGTTGTATACTTTATCATTTTATTTTTAAGTTCATAAACTTTGAGTGTATTCTAGTTCATTTCGGTATTATTATCTTCCATTGAGTAAGTTAGTCAGACCATGTGGTTCGCTTGGGACCAGAAATGATTTTCGAGTGTCAGCCACGTCCAGGGTATAGGCTCAGGGCGTGACAAACTTGGTATTATAGCACAATGTTCAAGTGTCCTAGGGTGTCTATGAAGTTGTATCTGTAGGGTCTTATTTATAATTGTGATGGTCCCACTTCTATAAATAACGGACTATTGGCATCTATGAAAAGTCTCCCTTCTTTCATACTCTAGATCGTGCAATATAGTTACTTTCTAAGAAACTTATCTATATCTATGCGATTTTCAGATTCGTTCAACTACCTCTCATAATTAAGGTAGTTGCAACAAAAATTTGAGACCCCTATTGTTGAGTTCCCTTCAGATAAACGCCCCAAAGCCTAGTTAGGGCGGACTGGCACCCGTTGCCGATAAGGCTCGGGAGAACCAACTTATATCTAAGCGTTTTGCATACATATTA
>JAOTQR010058088.1:0-14100 GCA_025774065.1 Solanum ossicruentum | reverse complement strand
ACAACCCCGACACAAATTTGTTCATTCTAGCTCTATGGTCAGCCACCAAATGTTGAGCATAATTGGAAAGCTTGTTAAACTTGAGGGCATACTCACTCAAACTGATTGGAACCTTCCTTGAGGTTCATAAAAACCATCATCTTAGCCTCGTTTAGTTCAATAGGAAAGAGCCAGTCGAGGAAAGAAACTTTGAACTCCACCCAAGGAACAACATTATCATCACTCCTCTCCAATTTACATTAGATAAACCTAATTCGGGGTACACCTTTGAGTTGGTAGGCCACTAACTCTGCTTTGTCCTCTGAACTGACCCCCGTTATAAATAACACCTTATAAAGCTTATCAATGAACTCTTGGGTATCCTCTTCCAGCTTGGACCTATGAAACTTCGGTGGATTTATTCTTGTGAAATCCCTCACCCTTGAGGCCGGAGTTGGAGCATGAGGGAGTTGGGCCCCTTGGTTCATTTAGTTAGTCATGGAATGGGCTACCATTGTTATGGCATCCCAGAAATCTTCATGGGCTACCCCTCCATCTTGAGGAGCTTGAGGAGCGGGAGCACCGATTGCTCCTCGAGTGTACGGGCTATCCTTAGCCTTCCACTTGGTATAGGAATGATCTAGAAGAAACAAGAGACTTCATTAGGGGAAATCCTTATATTTACAAATAAATCCCGATATGGACTATGAAGAAGTTAAACATTTCCTAAAAGGCCTCATAGCCTCCTATTCATAGTAGTGGCGTGCTTCACATAAATGAATAAGACTCTAATTAACATGGTGTGTTGGATTTCCTATGATCATTAACAACCTAGTGCTCTGATTCCAAGCTTGTCATGACCCAAACCTATAGTCTAGACATGAAATATCTAGTGGAGAACTCGTAGGGACCCCAAACAAGCCTCTTAGCATATCATTCACACATCCTTGGTCGTGGAAGCAAGATAAATCAACAAGTGATAATTGTAAAGAGAAACGAGACTAAGGGGAGTCTTTGATTATCATAAAGCATAAGAGAGTCAAGCTCATACTGTAAATACATCATAGTATCTAATAACACCTGTATCATGGAATGGAGCAAGGGCAAGACACTTCCTAGGCTCACCCTCATAATAGTTAGTATTCAACATAAAAAGGAGTCTATACATGACATGAAATATGTAGATATTGCCCTCAGAATTGAGGACTCACAAAAGCTTTCTCTGAGAACGAAACTAGCGACGTGGAGGAGGATGACCAAAAGAAGCTTCGGTTCCTACATGGTGAAATCATGTAGGCATAGAGTATAAGTATGTATGTTTGAATGTACTAAGTATGTGCGGTGCCATGCAACAAATAAATAAGTCAATATATTCAAAATGCATAATCATAAGCAACGGATATATAATTTCAACATGGCATGCATGATGAATGCTTGTAATAAAACATGTTTGTAAATCATTCAACCTGTATAATACATAATATATGTGTGGGAAGATACCTTAACTGACATAGACCAAGCGAGCTACTACTTGGAATCCAAGGCATGTCACCCCTTGGTAAGGTGATCGAGGTATATCACCCCCTCGACAAGGTGATCGAGACATGTCACCACCTTGACAATGTGTGGTCTACTTGCCATGGTAAACCATACAATGAATAATCTGAGGCATATCACCCCTTGTCAAGGTGTGGTAGAGCTAGATGGATCCACTATTATAGCAAGGGTAATAATCATAATTCTATGGTGGTAGATAGTTTAGATATTAAAGACTTTATATAAGGACCCCTTGAGTTGATCCCCCATCTTAGGCCTCAGTTGGTGCTTAGTCCATTCACACGACATACTTGAAATAATCATAACTTTAATAACTTGTAAAAGACATGACAAGCTGACACGAGTAGCTCTTAAACATGCTTGACCTCTACTAGTGAGCCTAACAAGAACATGAGAATAGATCATAATCATACACGAACCCTTGATTTAATATGAATAGCTCACAAGAGGTAAAATCTTGAAATAGGGCTAAATTTGATACTTGTAGGATCATAGATACTTTTCATCAATTCAATACATACTTGAAGCCCTTAATCATCATATTATCACTTGACTTGTAAATCATGTAATAGATCATCAATAACTTGAGAATTCTTGTCATGTCATTTTATCAAACACATGGTAGGTTCATGATACTTGTTCAAAATCATGAAATTCAAGAGTGAAATAATATGAATAAACTCAATGCAAATTGACCCACTAACATGGTGGTAAAACTTTCATGTAGGGTGCCTTGAAATCCATCACAAAAGCTTATAAGAGTTCATAGTTTCATAGCTCAAAATATGCATAATCTCAATAGACATAATCAATTCATGGAGTAAGCTTGAAATAGACATTCATCCATAATCAATAAATACTTGATAAAACTCCAACATAATTTATTCTCATAATTCATGATAAGAGATAGCCCTATGTAATACAACTTGAAATCATGCAATTTTCATAAGAAGAGAAGGTTAGGCTCCATGGGTTAAAGAACCCACAGATGAAGACCCACATACCATAAACCTTGAATTCCTTAAAATGATCTTTAAATAGATTTAAAGCTTGAAATGAGTCCCTGAGTTCCAAAGTTGAGCTTGAAATCCTTAGATTTGAATGAGAGAATTGATATAGTCTTAGAGTGGTTTTAGAGAGGGTTTTATGAGTTATGAAGTTGAAAAATGGCTAAGTATGAGTGATTTCACATTTAAATGGGCATGGGGCTATGACCCTAATGCCCTTTGTCGAAATACGAAAACTAAGGAAAATGTTACACAGTTTCGCGCCCCCTGGAGCGAAGCAGACCAGATGAGAACTTCAAATAATACAGTGGCGCGCCCCAAGTGCGGATAGCTATTAGAAATCGTAAAATTAGCAAAACTATTTTTTGCTATGGGTATTGTAAAATTTTAATTATACCCATTTCCTACTTTATTTTTCTCCATGATCAAGAATATGAAGTCGGATATTTGAAATCATGCAAGGATTTTAAGATATATAGAAATTACGATTATAGGGAATTCCGAAGCACATGAGAGGTGTTTCAATTGCATTGTTAGAAATTTGACTTATCCAGTGATTATGGACTATTGATAGCCCATTGCTTGTCATATTTGTGTTATCACTTGCACCAGTTTGCATTGGTTTGCTAAATAGCTATCTAATCTTGTTTTGAAAAGCTAGTGTGGTTATCTGAGTTTGAGATGCATATGATATATGCCATTGAGTTGAGTTCTGTGTGTGTTACTATATTGTCTATATAGATTGAGTCATCGTGTGAGGATAAGCAACAATTTTATGTTAAGGGTGTTGATGTGCTGCCAAAATACAACACATTTTATGCTTAAAACTTAGGATTTTATGTGTTCTCACTATGATATTTGTGGGTTTTAGGTGTTTTTTTGTTTAGAATTGTAGGAATATAGGTTGACCATGATTTTGGGCAAAATTGAAAAAGATTGTTGATTTTTTGATGATTTTTTAGACCCTCAACGGATCGTAGAGCATTCTACAAGTCGTGGAGGTAGTTTCATGACAAATTCCAGCGAAGGATGAATTCTATAGATCATATCAACGAGAAGTGCATACAAATCGTAGACTGATAGGTTTCATGAAGATTTCCTGTGAAGGATAGTCTGATGAACTTGAAGCCTACAAACATGCAATACAAGACATAAATCATTTTACAAATCGTAAAGTGGTGTCGTAGAAAAGACGTCCTAAATCCCAGGAGCTGATTAAGAGTCTTTGACTACGAGTCATAGAAGACACTACGAGTCAGAGAAAGCTTTTGTGGAGTTTGCCTACCAGTATTTTTATTTTATTTAGGACTTAATTGTAATTATTATAAATATTACTTTTAGGTTATATTTCAATAGAGGATATCATTATTCAGTATTTTTAGGGTTTGTACTTGGAGAACTCAATACTTGAGAGAGAAGATTTTGAGAAAATACTTGTGGGTAAATTTGATCTTGAAGCTTATGACTCTCATTCTTCTTAGATTTGCTTGATTTTAATTCAATTGTGTATGTGTTTAATTGTGTCTTCTCAATTCATAATTTTTTTATCTACAAATTGAATAAATAGCTAAATCCACAACAAGTGTTGTGGGAACCATGAAGAACTAACAAAGTAAACCCAGATAATTTACAACTCTTGGATTGGGTATATGCATGTATTAATCAATTCTCTTTGTTTTGCCTATTTCTAATGGTGGCCAACATTAGAACCCGCCTTGTGTTACTGACTGGACCAAGGTAGTAATGAATAGGAGAAGAGATTTGTTAACAAGATTTGATTGGTGTGTTCTCATCAAATTAACTGAACTAGGCCAAGGGGAGGTTGTACTGGAACTTATAGGTAATGGTTAGTATTGCACACAATGGAGATGGACCAAGTTAGATAGTGAAATTCGCCTCTTTTCTTTGATCAAAGGGCTTGGTGAACTTAAATTACCATCCTACATGATATACACTTGGCAAGAATTGGGTTATGCAGTGATAATAAGTTAGGGAATCATGGGAAACACAATACCCTAGTTGCTCTCTATTATTGATTGTCTCTCATGATAGTTAGTTTAGTTTACTTTCTTATTGATTATTGCAACCCCCCCCCCCAAGGAATTGTGTTGGCTAACTACTTGGATTGCTTATCGGTGAATTGGTCTTGAGTCTACGTACTCCTTGTGGGTTTGAGCCTAATATTGGTTAGGTTTTATATCTTGACAATGACCACTTTATCCTATAAAGAGGAGGTGTAACTTTGGTGATATCAATGTCATCAAGATGTCATTGAAGATCAAATTTGACGATGATTTCTTCTTCATCTTCGGAATCTAATTTTTCTAATGACTGTTATTGATTGCCAAGGAGTTCAGCGTTAACTTGTTGAAGGATTTTTTCCATCTAGTTGATGAAGTCCCCCTTGCTGCTAAAGCTAGCCAACTGTGTAGCTGTAATTGATTTTTGTTGTGAAAATTGTATCTGGGGGGCACCTGTGGGAGTTATATGTCCTTAGTTTTGTAGGAACCATTTTTCTACTTCTGGAACATAAGATTCTGATGGATTCCTTCTTTTATTCCACTTGTAGTGGCCTTGGAGAACTAACCATGGGAGGTCTTTTTGTCCCTCTAGTTTATGAAATGCGAACTTTTGGGAGAATATCCATGGGATTCGAAACCTATGAGAAAATTGTAGCATGAAAGTATTTGGTGTTATTTGAAAAACCTTTGGAAAAAGTATTGATATCCTGCACAGACTTGAGGTGGAAGGATTTCAATTTTGTGACCGTAGATGGGCCACCAAAGGTGTAGAAGCCATTGAGGAAATTTGGGGATTAATTATTTTCCCCATAGGAGATAGCATGAATGCTTTCTAGCATCATTATGGAAGGTGAATGCATTCATCCTTACATTATGTAGTCAAAATAATTGTAATTTTGTGGCTCAAAAGGTTGAGAGAGTTCTTCGTATTTGGCTTGGTGTACGTCCCAATCGTTGGGTGAGATTGTCCTATTAATCCATGCTATAATATGGGTAACATGACTGTGTGTTTATTTATCTTTGTGGAGCTTGAACAAGCACAATTTTGTGTCTGTGAGTATAAAGTCATAAAAATGCTGAGTATATATTGGGGTTTTTCGGATGAAGTTTGTCGAAGGCTAAACATTCTCTTAGCAAGTTTTTGTTGATTGGGATGGCAAAACTCAGTCTCAATTTGTATAAGTGGGTACACTACAGCATTTTTAAAATAGGTTAGGTCATTGGAGGAAGACCCTTTGGTGGAGAAAGTTGATTGACATGTGGCTAAAAGGTTTGATTTGTGTGGTATGGAACATACCGCTTCTGTTTTCTGAGAAAAATTACATGAATTATTGATGGGACTTTCTACCTCCATCAAGTTGAAGGTGGCTCCAACAGCAGCCACCGAGGAAGAAGAAGAAATTGGCATAAGGCTAGGAACCTCCACTTTAGAAATCAAAGAAGTTGGTGTTGGCTTTTGGCCACCGCTTTGGAAGTTGAGGCATTGATTTTGGCCACCACCTTAGGGAATATATTTTTGAAGAATCGGAATTGGTTAATCATTGTTCTTCTACTGGTAGGAGTCATAGTAGGTTCTTTGAATCCCATCATCTAACACCAATTCTTTAAATCAACCTTCGATTTTGATTACAAGATCCCTCAAACTAGCTAATCTATGGAAAGCTCTGTAATCAGTTATGACCCGTCTAAGTCTCCTACCTATTCATCTTTAGGTAGCCTTTATGTATAAAATGAAATCCATTAATTTAACTATAAGATCTGACTCTTCCGTATAATATTGAGTTAAGAACTTGAATAATTTTCTTTACGGAACGTAATGATCTCTTGATCCAAGGACAAGAAGCATTAAAGTCATTATTGTTGTTTGACTAACTAATTCTATTTTATAGATCTCGTCATTTCTTTCATTAGTTCTTTCTCTATCTGCTCTAAAACTCCCTCTACCTCAATCCCATGTTCCTCCATTTTATCCAATTTGAAGCTGAAGAAAGAAATTAGCTTCTCTGAATTGTAGCAATCCATTGATGAATGGAAGGTCCCAAAACATCACAGTCTACTGTTTACAAATCTTTTAGATAACCATTAACAAGTGACTACCATATTTCCACCATTGACCAAATGATCACTCTTAAGTCAGATCATGAGGATATCAAACTTCTCAACCCCAAGTCTATAGAAAAATATAAATGAAAATACAATTATCTTCACTTTGGGCTAGTCCAGATTACCACTAAGCCTCATTCTAGAGAACGTCTAGATACTTGTGTTCTACTTTGTCTTAGGGACTCAAGGTTTTTAGATTTCAATGACTCTATCTTAGGAATGGTGGAAACCAGTCTTTATAGTAGTCCAATCTACATTGACTGTTTCCCAAATTTCACTATATCTCTCAAGGATATGAACATCTTAGATTTGTTGACTTTGTACGTCAAGACTTCCAATTACAACACCAAAACTGGATATCTCCCTATAACAATAATTTATAGGGTCCAATATAAAGCTATGAGTTCCGCTTTTAATACCAATGCTATGAGGAGTTGTTACAAGGTTGAAACTATACTCTAAAAAATAGATCTCCAATGATCTCATCTATTAGTACCCAAGCCTATCTCTTATAATCAAGTTGCTTTACCTCAAACTGGTTGTTACAAAATGCAACCTAGGCTGAGAAGTTAGCTAATACTACCGTCTCCCAAATCCAACTATTTTCTAGTGGGACTGTCTCAATTTATTTCAGAGATCCATTTGTCAAAGAGTCTCCACATCCTCGTCTATCCCATCTGAAAAAGAAAAACACTTTGTTTCTTCATTTCCTACAATGATCGAAGTCGTTGATTTTGATTACAAGATCCCTCAAACCAGCTACTCGGTGGAACCTCTATAATCAATGATGACCCGCCTAAATCTCCTACCTATTCATCTTAGGTGTAGAACTAGATGTTTTGACACAAGATTTTCAATTTGAAAAAGAGAAACTTAGACAAGAGTTTTACTCATCCAAAAATATTTTGAAAAAAACTTGGTTTTTCAATAATTTTCAAAATAATGGAAGAAAAGATCTTCAAGAAATTTAATATGACTTTTTGAACTCTGTCCAAAAATAAATTCATTTCTTTGAGTGGTTTGAAGCTTATGTAGAATACCACCATTTAGATTACCCTTATTAAAAATCAACAAATGTTTAAAAAACGTATGGATAACTCTTAATGGAGGGGAAATAACTTCTAAGCTTCCTCCATCACAAGGGTTTACAATGTCTTTTGATGATAGCTCTATAGTAGCAACATCTTTTAAAAGGAGTGTTGAAACTGAAGTCATTAGTGGAAAAGATATAAAAAATATTCTTGAAGTAAAAATAATTACGCTAATAGGTATTTGCATGCTCTTGGAGAATTTCTAGTGTTAAGACCATCCTTGCCTGCGCCAACTACTTCTTTCAAGCCTTCCATGGCTTCTACCTCCTCTATACCTGTATTCGATCCCTACGACATCCCTAGAACAATCTTTAAGGAACTCCAGTTGATGTATCCCAAGTTACACCTCCTATTTAGAGGATAAAGTGGTCGCCATCAGGAAATAGAACCTAACCAAGGTTAGGGTCGATCCCATAGGGAATATATAGACTCACTAAAATTCACCAATATGCAATTCGAGTAATTAACCGACTCAATTCCCCAAAGGGGGTGTTATCAATAATCAATAAGAAAAGAAAACTAAGTAACTATTATGAGAGAACCAGGGTATTGTGTTCCCCATGATTCCAGAACTCAGTATCACCGGATAACCTAACTCTTGTCAAGTGTATAGCATGTAGGACAGTAATTTAAGTTCACCAAGCCCTTTGGTCAAAGGTGAAAGATGAATTTTACTATGCGACTTGGCGTATCTTCATAGTGTGCATTACTAACAATTAGCTATTAGTCCTAGTACAACCTCCCCTTGACCCAGTTTTGTTGATTAGACGAGGACACATCAATCGAATCCTATCAATTAATCTCTTTTCCTTTTCATTAGTACCTTGGTCCAGTCAATAACTCAATAAAACTATGGGGTTCTAATGTTAGCCACCATCAAATAACATGCAAAACGAAGAGAGTTAATTAATACATGCATATTCACCTTCTAGGAATTATGAATTATCTGATTTTACTTTGTTAGTTCTTCATGGGTCCAACAACCCTAGTTGTAGATTTAGCTATTCATGTTGTGTGTAGATGAAGATATTATGAATTGAGAAGACATAATTAAACACTTACAGAATAGATTTAAGAACAAGAAACTTAATATCAATAAGAATCACAAGCGTTAAGATCAAATTCAACAAGTGTTCTTAAAAACTCTCTTATAATTTTCTCTCTATAAATATTGAGTTTCTATGACAAATGACATTCCCCTCTGAAACATAACCTAAAAGACTTATTTATAATAGTTAAAATTCAAATCCTAAACGACATTAACTCGTCGACACGCCTCATGAAAGCTCTTTTTAGCTCATATTGATGTTTATGGCCCGTAATCCGGGTCTCGTATATTGTTGCTGGAAAACAAGACTTCCTCTTTACGATTCCCCTTTACGACTCGTAAAATGGTTTACTACCCATAAATAGGGTTTTGTTTGATGAACTTCAGAATGTCTTCATTCTTTGATCCTCAGGTTACAAAACCTTATCTATGACTCGTGAATTCTTCTACGACTCATCTGCATGTTCATAGAGTGAACTTAAGAAACTTGACCTCTCACTGGAATTCCTTACGAAACCACGCTATAGCTTGTAAAATGGTCTATGACCTATAAGGTGTCTCGTATAAAAGAAAATCTGCAGCAACATTTGTTACTTTCCCCAAAATCATGGGCAACCTATACTACTGCAAAGATAAACACAAAAACACAAAAGAAAGCATTAGTAGCCCTCAAGCATGGGCCACCATGACCCTTACCAAATCTTTGACACATATAATTAGGACCCATTCAACCATCACCTTGGGCCCTAGTGACATTATGGAAAACCTCCTATTAGAAGCATAAGAAGTCCGTAGCCTTGATGAAGTCGGCCACCTTTGCAACTTTGGAACTTACCATCAAGCAGTCTCTCTTGGCTTCATGACCCCTTCTATTCCTCAACTTCTTCTTCACCATTTGTTTGGCATAAGTCATCAAGCTGGAAAAATCCATGTCACTAATCAATATAGTGGACCGACACTCTTTACTTACCAAGTCGGATACACCCAACACAAACTTATTCATTCTAGACCTTGGGTTGGCAATGAAGTGTGGAGAGTATTCTGAGAGTTGGTTGAACTTGAGGGCATACTCCCTAATACTTATAGATCCTTTCTTAAAATTCATGAACTCCACCATTTTGGCCTCTCTATGCTCAAGGGGAAAGAACCAATCGAGGAAAGCCACCATAAACTCCTCCAATAGAACACATTATTGTTCCCCTTCTCCTCCTTTCATTGAGTAAGCCATATTTTTTCCACCCCCTTTAGTTGGTAAGACGCCAACTCTTTCTTTTCTTCTAATCTAACACCCATAAGAGCCAATACCTCATAAACATCATCAATGAATTCTTGAGTGTCCTCATACACTCTAGAACCATAGAACTCTAGTGGGTTCACCTCATAAAGTCCATCAATCGAGATGCCGAAGAAGGATCATGAGGGGCTTGGGCCTTTTGGTCGGCTTGATTAGCCACAACTTGATCTAGCAAAGTGAGAGCATTCCAGAGCTCACCATGAGCTAGTTGTTCCTCGGGTGTGCAGGAACTTCTTCCTTTCCTGTTAGGCATGATCTTGTATAGAAAAGAACAATTGTTAGGGTGGAAAACCTTACCTTAACTCCTATAGCATGACATAGAGTAAGAAGAAGGGAAACATTTTCTAAATGTCTTATAGCCTCTTACTCATTATTGTGGTGTACGACACAACCATGAATAAGATACTAATCAATACTGTATGTTAATTACCAAGGACCGTTAACAATCTAGTGCTCTGATACCAAGTTTTTCATGACCTAAGCTAGGGCCTAGACGTGATACAGCGCATGAGAAACCCGAAAAGACCCCAATCAAGCCTCTTAACATATCATTATACATCATTGGTCGCAGAAGAAATGTAATAACAATAAGAATAGTAAATCGGGATAAATGCATCTATGAGACATCTTTAATATTATAAGTATTAGAGTCAAAGAGAGTCAAGGCTCATAGAATCATTACATATCTTGTCCAATAACACCTCTACACATAGAACTTAACAGTGGCCCAGATAAGCAACTGAGCTTACCCTCATAGTCAAAGCATACAATTAAAGGAAAGAGAGTATTAGCAAAACATAAGAGCAAAAGACATCATTCTCAGATTTGAGGACTCACCAACTAGCTTGAGAGAGATGTACTAGCCACATGGAGGAGCAGGATGATCAAGCGGGGCTCTGGTACTTACAAGGTAACATCATATAGGAATAAAGTATGCATTAGTACGTTTGGATGTACTAAGTATGTTGGATGCAATGCAACAAGAGATAAGTAACATAATCGAAATAAATAAACATAGGCAATGAATAAGCATATATCAAAATGGCATGCATGGATAATTCTTAGGGTAAATCATGCTTACGTAGAACATAATACATGTGTAAGAAGTGACCATCAATATAGAATATATGAGGCCTACCACCCCCTTGGAGAGGCGATTGAGGTACAAACTCCTCAACGTGGTTATTAAGGTACATATGCTTCAATATGGTAGCATGGGCCTACTACCTCCCAAGTGATACAATAGAGGTACAAACCCATCAATGTGGTTATTGAGGTACATACCCCCCGATCAAGGTAGCACAGGCCTACAATCGTCCGAGCAATGCTTGGTCAACTTGCAACACTTTCATGATCGAATCGTAGGTCCTAGACATGACACAGTGCAAGGGGAACCTGAAGGGACCCCAAGCAAGCCTCTTAGCGCATCATTAGACATCCTTGGTCGTAGAAGCAATAAAATAGCAACATAGAAGTAGAAATAGGGATGACCGAGGCTAAGGGACATCATTCATATCATAACAACAAGAGTCAAGAGAGAGTCAAATCTTATAGCATAATACATATTGTGTCCAACAACACCTCTAAATCTTAGATACTTAAAAGGGGCCAAGACAAGCAAATGGGCTCACCCTCATAATAGTAGCAATAAATAATCCAAACATATAAGACATTGTCTAATCATAAGCTTTAGAGAAGATAGATATTATTCCCAAACTTGAGGGCTTACCAATAAGCTAACTTTAATAGTTCGTCTAGCCACGAGGAGAATCAATAGGAGCTCTGGTTCTTGCATGGTGATATCATGTAGGCATAGAGTATGGATTAGTATGTTTGAATGTACTAAGTATGTATGATGCAATGCAACAATAGATAGACATCATAGGGAAAATGCATAATAATACTCAATAGGTAACATAATAGCAAGATGGCATATGAATGATGTTTGAGGTAAAGTCAAGCTTATATAGAACATAATACATGTGTATCAAGTGACCATCAATGTAGAATATCCAAGGTCTACCACCTCCTTGGAGAGAAGAATGAGGTACAAAGCCCTCAAAATGGTTAATGAGGTACCAACCCCTAAATAAGGTTACAGGGCCTGCCACACCCCGAGCTAGGGACCAAGGTACGAATCCCTTGATGTGGTTAATGAGGTACCAACCCCTCAATATGGTTATACGGGCCTATTATCCCCCGTACTAGACAACCAAGTTACAAACCCCTCAATATGGTTACTCGGGCCTACAACCCCCGAGCTAGGCTTAGTCAACTCACAACACTATATGGAGAATACCATATACATACATTCATTGCATCATTATATAGTCATTCAACTCATAAGACATGCATTGAACCTTCATTTCCTCAAGAATTCATAACAGAACATTTTATCAAATACTTGGCGAGTGTGTAATGCGAGGGTAAAAACATGTAATTCAAGAGTGTTATCATGCTAGAAAATCTAACCTAAAACAATCAATAGATACTTGGTAACACCCTCAAACAATATATATCAAAATCCTTCATCAAATCTCACAATATATCTTGATTCATAGCCTAAAACAATCACAATTTCATAAAACCCAAAATAGTGGGCAGTGAATTTTCATAATACCCAAGAACCATGAGTAAATCAACTTTAAATCATGCAATTTGGAGTATAAGGAAGCTTGGGTATCATGGGTAAAAGGAACCTATGAAAGAAACCCACATACCATAGCTGTTAGAGAATCCTTGAAGAAGATTGGAGATAGAGGCTTGAAGCTTGAGAGAAAATCCTTATATCCGGGCGAGTTTTGAGACTTGAATTTAGGAGATGAATATTGTCTAAGTATTTGGGAGAGTATTTGGGAATGTTATGGATGATATGAGGGTGAAATAAGGCTAAGCATAGGTATTTTAACTCATGGGAAGACTTAGGCCCTAGACTCAAATGTCTTGGATCGAACTTGAAAAATTGGACAGAAAATTGTACTAAGGCACATCACACCTGTAATGCTGATTCCTCACTAGAATTCAACACTTTAAAATCTGAAATTGTGAATCGTTTGCTCTAAAATAGGGGTTAGACCCTTTTGACCCATTGAACAAGAATATGATGTCGGTATTCTGAAATAATGCATGAATTTTGATATATGAAAATTACAATTTCGAGCATTTCCAAGGGATATTTTCGGGCACTTTTTGGGGTTATTTCAAACACAATAGAGGATGACATTCCTTTTATCATATTTAAGTCATTCAAATCACAATCCATGCTTTAGACCTTCAACTACTCAAGAATCCATAACTTGACATTTTACCAAACACTTGGCAGGTGTGTAATGCTAGTGTAAAACCATGCAATTCAAGAGTGAAATAATGCAAGAAAATCCAATGTAAACCCACCCACCAATACTTGGTAACACCCTTATGCAAGATGCATCAAGACCGTTCATCAAATCCCACAATAGATCATATCTCAAAATATACTTAAATAGTCACACTTTCACAAAACCCCAGCATAGTTCATAGTCAAATTAATAGTAAGTAAAACCCATAAGTAAATCAACTTACAAACATGATATTTACATAAAAAGGGAACATGGGAACCATGGCTGAAAGGACCCAATGGTTGAAATCCACATACCTTAGCTTTGGAGAATTCTTGATGAAGATTGGAAATGGAGACTTGAAGCTTGAGTGAAATCCTTAAGATCCGGATGAGCTTTGGGACCTGAATTTGGGGTGAAATATTTATCTAAGTGTTTGAGAGAGTATTGGGAATGTCTTGTATGATATGAAGGTGAAATATAGCTAAGTATAGTATTTTTTATGCATGGGAGGACTTAGGCCCAAGACTCAAACGTCTTGGATCAAGCAAAAAAAATTGCACAGAATAATAATATGGCACACCCCAGCCATGTCGCGCTAGGGGCCCGCACTTCTCACTAGAGATTGCATTTTGGAAATTTAAAATTTTGATTTCTTTGCTCTAAAATTAGGGTTAGACCCA
>JAOTQR010058077.1:0-14101 GCA_025774065.1 Solanum ossicruentum | reverse complement strand
TAAAGGAAATTGGCTTAGCATGTGTTCACGTACCCCTATCGGGTACTGGTCACGACCCCAGGGAGGGGTGTGACAATGGCCTTGTAGGGGTGACCTCCACATAGCATATTTATGATGTTTGGTCCTTATTTCTTGCTACGACACACCCTATGACTCATAGCTTGGGTTACGACTCAAAGGTGAGCTCGTATATCCTGTGATTTAGCAAAATATGAAACTTTTCTTCAAAATCATGCCAACCTAACTTTTCTGCAAGAACAATAAAAAAATAAATATCATAGAAAGTCGCATTAAGAACTCACAAAATCTCTTGTTTTAGGCATCAAATATGTTGTATTTTGACAGCACGTCAACACCCTCAACTTATACTTGTTACTTGTCCTCAAGCGATGAATCAATCTACGCAGGCAATGAGAAATACATAGCAGCTATACTAATGACATATACATCAACTCCTCTAATTCAGGTAGCCACTTATCATTTTCAAAACATGATTGTAAAGTTACTGAGCGTAACAAAATATGATGATGATTCTGGCAACCCAACTATCATAGGCGAAGGAGCATCAGCCATCCACAATCACTAGTGCAGCCATATGCTAATCAAGTAGTGTAAATGTCCTCATAGAAAAGAATTCCCTCTTACTCACTGAAGAAGTATTTATAATTCAGGGACTGAGGGAGCATTCTCACTTCACAGTTGAAATTCATGCATACTGACTAACATCATAGGCTTGCCTCTATACTCATCTTCTGGCATGGTGATGAAGTGGATTTGGATCACTTTAGGACTTATAGGCTTGTAACATAGGTTCAGGAGGATTTGGTATGGCATTTTAGGCAAGTAATGACTAAATGTTATCCTTGAACCATGTTTACCAACACTTTTTGCTTTCATAACACAACCTTTTTCATTAAATTTAACCCTTATTCCCCTGTTTCAAACTTTTTCTCAAGTGCTTTCGTTGTATTTTCAGTTGTGCCTTATCTGTGAACTCAATTATTACTACTTTTTCTCAATTCAAGGCTCTTTTCTTTTCTTTTTCTTCACTCAACTCATGATTTTTCATTTCTTTCTTTATTTCCCAACTAACCACCTCATTGTCATTATCTTACCACAATAAAGGCCACCCTCAACTTAGGCTTTTAGCCTGAGGTGAAGTACACAATATCCATACCCCAAACCAGGGCCACAATTTGTAGCCACCCTCAATTAAGGTTCAGATACTCAAGGATAGATTAGGCCCAATATCAAGGTATTTCATCAAACAAGGTTAAGCTAGCAAGGTGTCAAGAAAGAATGAGTACATGAGAAGCTCAAAATTTTGGAACAAGGGATTCACTCATTCATTTGGTGGGTTCCTTAGGCTAAAAGTGGGTTCACTCAAAGAACAAACGCCTAAGATCCTTTCCGCATCAACCACATCACCAAACTAATCTTAGAGTACTAAGGCAAGTTCTGAGTCCATACAAGATGCATGAATGCAGTAAAATAAGCTCACAACACATATGGCATTGCACCCATAATCAAGTATAGGCTCACAGGTCATGCTTCAAGCCTCAACTTACCTTTACATTATTAGAACAAACATCACTAGATCATCAAAATGCATGAGTGCATCACTAATCACAATCTCAAAAATTGTGAGGGTACCTAATTTTTCAAATCATCTAAAAAACATTTAAATAATATGTACATGCCAACAAATAACACTACTATGAACTTACACATTATCTACACTACCTAAGCATGCCGATTCAATAGAAAAGTAAACATCCACAAGGAAAAAGAATCACGTCAAGAAAACCTTGGGATCAAAAATTAGGGGAATTTATGGGCTCGAGGTTACTCAGACTTCACCTTAATCCATAACTTCCCACACCCCATTAAAATTGGATACTTTATCCTCAAAGTAAAGACAAGAACAAAAACAAAACACGATAATATAGAAGTATATACATACATACATTAAAAACCAAAAGTACATTAAAAACCAAAAACTAACATCCAAAATATAAGTAAAAATAACATCCATCAAAAAAATACTTAAATATATCCCAAAAAAGAACACATAATAAAAAGGTTATCTAACAATAGAACAAAGTATCCATAATGACAAAATAAGAACCGGGGTCAAAAGAAGTCAAACATCATAGTGCATCAAGCAATAGTCTCTGGCTGGTCAGCGGGGTCCTGTGGCACCATCTCCTCCGCAGCACTACCTGAGCTACCCTCTCCATATGGGGTGTGC
Organism: Solanum ossicruentum; assembly: GCA_025774065.1. Lineage (NCBI taxonomy): Eukaryota > Viridiplantae > Streptophyta > Magnoliopsida > Solanales > Solanaceae > Solanum > Solanum ossicruentum. The sequence goes on along the minus strand of JAOTQR010058077.1, from coordinate 11,850 downwards.
TGGTCCCGACCTCTCTGAATAGCCGCCAACAATAGCGACTCTTGCACCACCACCTCAGGTATGGGCTCCTTCTCTGGTGTCCGCCTCTTCTGAGTCGGCTCTGGATCATCATCATGCCCAAGAGGCCTCTTCCCACGGACGTGAGAATGGTCAATCAGCTACTCAAACACCTCTTCACCCATTAGTGCTACCTCTAGGACTGCAACAGGGGCCGCTAACATCCGTAATAGGTCGGCATTGAACTTGGCCAACTCCTTAGTCACCATACTCGTATCCGCAGGCCTAGCGCCCTCAAGTCTCCGTTGTACTCTCACCTCAAATGCATTGACTAAGGCATCCACCAGTCTAACTCTCTTATCTACCAATGCCTGGATGAATGCCTTCATCCTCTCCTCAGAATCTCGTACAGTCTAATCAACCTATGGTCAGACCTGTGCTGATAAAGCTTGAAGCCTGGACTCCACCGTAGCCACCCTGTGCAGTAGTCCCTAAAAAGCAATAGTAAAAATAATAGAATCAACCTGTAACGTAGATACTGCTGGTGCTGGAGTACTGGAGGATGGCCTGGACTCAATCTCCACAACTGGCGTAGGCTCTGTAGTAGCTGGAGTGGTATCGGTAGTAGTTAGAGGTGCACCTTGTGTCTGAAACTCTATCGGGAATGGCTCTGGAATTGGTAGAGGAGCTGCTCGTGGTAAGGCCACCGGGTTCTCGTAGGCCTTAATCAGGCTGGGGTCCATGGTGCGTATGGCCTCTATGTGCTGGTCCCGATGAGGATTGATAGGAACACCCGCTACACTGCACAAACCATAAATTAACACAGGAAAGGCAGTGAGGTGTTTATCTGGATGGTTGACTCGTGGATCTGCTCCGATATGATCCAGGCCCAGTCTATCTCATAGCCAGCTAAGATGTCGGCTAATAACACAGCCCACTCCAAAATGATCACATTATCCGTGAAAGTGGGCTGGATACACCAACGGATAATGGACAACCAGAACATGGATCGGAAAGATAGGTGAGCCTTCACTATAGGATCTATGTGGTTTATAACCCACATCAGCTCAAAGCTCTTCTCACAAAATATGGTTAGCGATCCATCGTAGAAGCTCTGTCCTGGCTCTGATGCCCTTCCCAGTCACCACTCTTCTCATCTTGTCAATGCGTCCATCATATTATGCGATAAACTAAGGCACTCTGTAAGTGGGCCCAAACTGGATTCGTCGAATGGTCTCCTCAGAAATAGGAACTCTCCTACCCCAGACTAGCACCACCCGTAACCTTGACTGCTCAATCGGCTTCTTGTTCTTTGGTAACCCTAATGCATAAAACTCAGGGACTACGAAAGGGGCATACTTGCGCAGCTGTTGTATGGTCCATCCTAGACCATGTCTGTCTAACTTTTCATCCAATCCTGGCACCTTATCCAACCCTAAGTCATTCAGTCTGGACTCTTCATGAAATTGTCGCACCGGTTTTCCCTGTCTCTTAGGCTCTAAACCCTGGTCATATATCTCCTTCATCCCTGGGACACACCATCTGCGGTCGGCTGGAGGTTAAGACTGGACGTCTTCCTACTAGGTCTAGGAGGTGATCTCAGACTTCGATTCTGACCTTGAGTGTGAGGGGCTCATCTGTGATAGGTTGTTATCAGACCCATCTTCATTACCCTGCTACTCTTCCTCTTCAGACTGAAAGGAACTACTAACTTCGATGGGAGTCTACCCTGACCGAGTTTGAGGTATATTATCTTCGGGTGTATTTTGACCCTGTGAACTTTTAGAGACCCCTCAATCTCTCGGAATCAGAAGATTCATCAATCAAACTCTGTTGAAAGGATTAGATTGCTTGTAGTCCTTTGGAGGCATTCTGCAAAACAACCATATGACTCATGTGAGCATCGAGATTTTTGATCAAACGAGTCACATAATAGAGAACAATAAATGCAAACACTTAAACATAGAAACAAAATAAAATAGAAGACAAAAATCTCTAATGCAATTGTAGGTTTGCAGGTACAAGTACAGTTATGACTCGTAGGATACCCAATGAGTCATACACTGGCCTCGTAGTAACAAAATTTCTTATAAAATTGAAGTCTGAACTCAGATACGAGGGGAAGTTACGACTCATAGCGAGCCTATGAGTTATATTCTGGCCTCGTACCTATTTCCAAAGACATTTTAAAACTTAGTCAAGATTACAAGACCCTCCCTATGAGTTGTACAGGTATTATGAGTCATATGTAGGTCTCGTATGGGAAATATGAAGAAACCACAGGTGACTGATGCTTGCTACGAGGGACTACTATGACTCGTAAGGAAGCCTACGAGTCGTAAGAGTGCCTCGTAGCTGAAAATAGAAGCCACTAGTAGTGCCTATCATTTCCCACAACAAGCACAAGAAAGGCACACAATTTAGGAGTTGGCAAGTATAAGAGAAATACAAAATACTTGGCACATAAATGGTACTACAATGACATCAGAAAGTTAGAACATCCATCATCCCTAAGAATCGAAATCAGTTCCAAAGTATGCCAAGCACACCGGAAACAATATACTTTCCAAGCTCACACTTGATACCAACAAGATATTCCATAGAGATGCAAATGCCATTCAGACCAATTCAATCAAGACCAACAGGTTACGGCATGTAAAAAATAGCCACACCTCCTAAATTCCAATTCCTACAATAATTCACACAATGGTTTGGGAACAATTAAGCATTACATTCCATAAACAAATAACTTTCACATTTATAACTACCCACTCAAGAATTTCAAACAAGGTTTGAATCTAACAAAACCTTTCAAATCATACAAACCCTAGGTTTCAAGTCTAGAACAAAACATCATCAAATGGGCTTGAAAATTCATGGTTAAGCACATACACAATCATTTATAGCATAACTTACCACCATAGTGCATTAAAATTAACCACAAAGCTTACCAAATGATAGAAGAATTGAACCAATGCAATGTAGAGGGAAAATCAAGTCAAAACCCTAGGAGATCATGTCATTACGAGAATTCTCATCAGAATGTGACGTGGGTAGTCGTTATATGGATCAAAAAAGAGAAATATGGAGTGGGTTCGGGGGAAATTGCCAATTTTAGGGTTTAGAAATGAATTTAGGGGTCAAAATGTTATTTTGATCCATTTTATATGAAAATTGGGTCATCATTTAAAGATCGGGGCTGCGAGACTCTGACTACGAGTTGTAGGGTGATCTATGACTCATAGGTCCTGGTCTCATGGTAGTCCCCAAAACTTGTGAAAATTTTAGAATACATACCTGGGAAGTACAAACCCCACTTATGACTCATAGGAGCTCCTACAAATTGTAAGGTTGGCTCGTAGTGTGTGTGCCAACTTATGATACTCATTGTTTCCCTCTACAAGCATGACTACGAGTCATAGTGGTGACCACAACTCATAGAGACTGCTCCAAGTGCCATTTTCTCACATTTTTAATTCTTAAATTCCCACCTCAGACCAAGTTTCAAAATATAACAATCTCCAAAATATTACAACTACATCAACATCTTTCAACTTAGAACACACAAATACCTTACTACCTAAAGTCTCAGTAACCAAACACACTTAAAACAGATAAATAATTACCAAAGATGCTTGGGTTTCCTCCCAAGAAATGCCTTGTTTATGTCGTGGCTCAACTTTGTCATCATCCTTTATCAACACTCATCAAGGGTCCACACCTCACTCTTGAACTCATCTGGGTGCTTCATGGATTGGCAAATAACGAACACGACCTCTGCATCATTGATCCTAAATCAAAGTTAAGCCGAATCCATATCCACTAAGGCTCTCCTATTGGTTAGAAATGGTCTCCGCTCGAAATCAACCTCGCAATCAAGGATCACAAAGTTCATGAGAAAGATGAATTTATCAACATTAACAAGCACATCAAGAAGCATTCCTTCTGACTTGTTAATAGTTCGATCTGCTATAAGCAACCGTATTCTCATCGAGGTAGGGGTGCCAAGACCAAGCTTTTTGAATACGGTAAGAGGCATTAGCTTAATGCTTGCTCATAAGTCGCACAACGCTATTGTGAATTCAACATCACCAATAGTGCAAGGAATGGTGAATGCACCAGGGTCCTCTCATTTCTGAACAAGGCATTTGGTCATGATTGCACTGCATTGTTGAAGTTCTTGTGATAGCTCTTGGCTTAGAGTGTGCTTCTTTGTTACCAAATCCTAGATATACTTAGCATACCCGAGCATCTTCTCCAAAGCTACTAGAAGGGGAATGTTGATGGATAGTTGCTTCAACATCGAGAGGAAGTGTTTGAACTTGCCCTCCTCTTCCTTTTTCTTAAGCCTTTGAGGGAAAGAAGCAGTCTTCATATCCTTCTCGTTGCATCCCAACAGTCTTCGGACCTTCTCCCTCAACTATAGCTTCACCACCAAGACCCTTCTTATCAACTTTATCCACGATCACCAGCATAGGGGGATCAATATTACTTTTTCCACTCCGTGTCATCACTACTATACAATTCCCTACATTTTTAGATTTTGAACCATCATGCTTGGTAGGGTGCCCTTTTGGCGTTGGTTTAATTGCGAAGAAACTTGCCCAACTTGTTGCTCTGGTTGCTTAATCGCCACCGAGTGAGACTCCATTTTTTTGGTTAATACTTGAGATATCCGCTTTCATACCCTTTAGGGTCTCATCTTGGTGATCATATCTCTTCATGAACTTGTCAAACATCTCTTCAAGCCTAGAAGTGCTTGGCATGGCATCACAGTTGTGAGGTGGCACATAAGGACCATTCTTGTATCCCTCTGTTCCTCCCCATTCGGCATCTGGCACTCTCTCTCTTTTATAGTATCCACCCCAGTTGTCTCTATATGCACCATCATGGTTGAAGTTCCGACCTTGATTCCTGGAACCTTACCTCCAATAGTCCGAATTGGACCCTTGGGGGTTGCTCCAGAAACCCGTCGCTTGGTTGTTTACAAAACATGCATCTTCATCAAAGAATGGATCATCATAGCTGGGAGCCTTCAGAGGCTGGTGAGTGATGTCTTTGACACTTGCTTGGTTTTGCTTCAAGACCAAGTCCACACTTGTGCGAAGTTGAGAAAGTTGCTTCATGATATCTTCGTTTACCTTTGCTTGCTAATTGTTAGTGTTGACCACACAAGAAGTTTTCATCACACCTCGCTCTCGTTGACCCCGTGCTCTATTGGTTTTGACCACTTACTCCATCCTTGCGGCTATCATTACAAAAGGTTGGTCAAGAAACATGCTCCCATGATTGTGTCAGCACAAGCTTGACTGTTCTCATCAAGTGCCCGATAGAAAATCTCAAGTAAGGCATCATCAACAATCTTGTGATCAGGGACCATCCTCAGGCATTTGGTAAATCACTCCCATGTAGTGCTAATAGAGTCACCCAACAATTGCTTAAAGTTGTTTATTTGATCCTTAAGCTTCAACTTCTTAGATCTTGGGAAATATCTTTCAAGGAATACTCTCTGAATCTATGCCCAACTTGTAATAGTATCCGGAGGAAGCTCAGACAACCATGTAGTTGCATTGCTAGTCAATGATAGCGGAAACACTCATAAACCATTGATATCAAGAGAAAGATTTTGTGTCCCATGACACTCTTACAGACAAACACCACATTTTGGAGATGACGGTTGCGATCCTCTGAAGGTATCCCTGTGAATAGTCCATGGTTTTGGAGCATTTAGAGCAACCCACTCGATATCGCGAACTTAGTGTTTGCCGGTAAAGAAGGTAGTACTATAGCATTGGTAACATCCATGGCCATAGGGTTCAATTGATACTGATTCCATCCATAAGCGTTTTCATTGAAGTCCCTAAGTTGTGGCATGTTACCCCTTGGTGGTGGATTCTCCTCTCTTACCGTATTCTCATTCATATTCCTGTCCTCCTCAACCTTGATATCCTCATTCACTTGAGTCATTCTTCTCACTAGTCGACGGATCTCCAAATTGATCGGAGCTAAGGGATTGCCTTGGCTCCATGTGTTGGGCATACAACCTAGTACACCCTATGACTGAAATCAAACAACAAAAACAAAAATAAAACTAAAATACACGAGACTCTAGAAATTAACACTAAAACTAACTAATAGTGAATTCAAGTCAAAATCTAGCCGTATTCTCCGGCAATGGTGCCATAATTTCTTATGATATTTACGCTCCAATAAGAAAGCGGTCATTGTCAGCAATTAACCTAACCAAAGGCTAGGGTCAAGTCCACAGGGGATATAGGGTTGACTACAAGCATTTACCATTAATCATTTCGAGTATCGATAACTAAAATCTCTAAATGTGGGGTTTTTTGTGATTCCAAAATAAAGTAAAACAAATGTTATACTAAAATACGAAAAAACACTCAATTTTAGGGACAACTTGAGAATTGTGTTCCCCATAGTTCTTTGACTCGATTAGCTAAGGTAACATGACCACAATTGGAGAGTGGCATACAGGACGGTAACTTAGGTTCTTCTAGCCCTCTTGTGAAGGTGTACATCGAATTTCACCATGTGACTTGGTCAGCTACCATGGCGTTCCAACTAACTGTTACCTATTGTCCCGGTCAACCTCCCCGTGGTCAGGTTTGGTTGATTAGATGAGACCACATCAAGCGAATTTTGCAGCTACTTTCCTTTTCATATTTGTCACTACCTTGGTCGGGATTATGATGGTAGGCGGGGTTTGGTGCTAGCCGCCACCAAAAAACAATCATAATGAAAGGAAATAAATAATACATACAAAACCCTAATCATAGAATTGCAATAACCCTAGGTTATCTCAAGTCAAATAGCCATGGTTCCCACAACCCCAAGTTGTGGGTGCTTAGCTACTCATGGCTAAGGCAAAACAAGCGAAAATGCAAATAAATGACATGATTGACAATTTTACCCAAGGAAATGAATATTGAAGATATCACAAGTTTCAAACAAAAAGCTTGATAGATTGATGATGAGCACAAAGCAAGGTTTACAATCCCCAAAATTAGGTTTTCCAAGAGAAAGAGATAATCTAAGCTAAAAACTTAAGAGTTTCCTTGAGAGAATATTCAAAGATGATAAGAACTTCTCTAGTTCAAATCTCCTAATAAAACCCTAACTTAAACTATATATAGTGTTTCCAAAATAACCCTAAAAATTACACAGAAAAGACAGTTGTGTCACGCCCCAAGTCCCGTTAGGGTGGACCGGCACCCGTTGCTAAGGCTCAGGAGAACCAACCTATATCTATGCACTTTCTATACTTTTTATAAAGGATTTCTATAATTAACATGCCTTTGTGCAAGTACACAGTGACACAAGCCAAAAGGAAATGCATGTGACTAGGCCGTTGGGGCCATGGTGTCGAAAGTACAATACATGACCACACTTTAATTTACATAGTCTACAAAGCCGCTAGATAATAGAAAGTATCTGATAAGGGTCGGGATAGGACCCTACCTCAATTAACTATACAATGAAAACATATAAGCTTTAGACACACACAAAGCTCAGAAGGAACCTGGAGCTTAGTAACAACAGCTAAATATCCTGGACTCTACTGGGGAGATCTACTAGCACCTATACTTATAGCATGAAATGCAGATCCCCTGCAAAGGACTCAGTATGAGATAACGTACTGAATATGTAAGGCAGAAAATACTATATATGAAATAACAACTCAAATGAAACCATGCACTAGTGTAAAATAAGAGACCACCTTTGGATATACTTTGGAATCATGTACTTTAAGTTCTTTATATTACTTTACATTTACTGTATAATATGTGTACATCATGTACAGTAAATGACCAGCTGATCAGTGGTAAACTGTATCGGGATCGTCCCTGGCTAGGTTCTTCCTTAACCCCTCGGGCTACTACCCGTGATAGGATTATCCCTGGCTAGGTGATGCTTCCATCCCTTGGGCTACCACCCATCAAAAACTTTATACTTTATCTTTCGATTACTTTTGAGATGATTCTTTTGGTGGTCAAAATATTGAAGCTATAAGGTTGTATAGGCAGCATGTGACATGTAAATAATTATGCTCGACAATATGGTAATGAAGAAAGTATGTTACATAAGCAATGAAATGCATATGAAATAAAACAACTCATGAACTCTGTTTTGCAACAAGAACTCATATACTTGGTATCCATGTATGGATGTACATTTGAAGGTGACTATATATAGGAGCATATGGATATGTGAAAGAGAGGAGATATGCTTGCTTGTCATTTAGGAGTAGATAAATGCCTTTACTTACCGAGGGATCTATGTTTCATGCCAAATGATACAAAATCAAGTAATCTTACATACCTCGTTGTCTGACCTCGTTGCTACCTTGGAGTGGCTGCTTTTCCTCCAAATATTTATCTACATCATATTAGGCAATAATACTAGTATTAGTAACAAACAAATACTTCTTGACAGCCCAATATCATAAAAACGATCACCCAGACAGCAAGCTTCCAATTAGTGATGCAAAGGCATTCCTTCAATATTTTAACTTATAATCGTATTTTCTTGCACCTTTCTTATGTACACATCATATACAACTCATTTCAAACCTTTAGCAGTCTTACAACAACCCACAAAGCATAACACATAAAAATTCTTCACAACATACAAACAAGTGGCACAATGTTACATCCTTTCTCCACACTTCGACGTCAACAATCCCGAATCAATTTTAACTTTACCTAAATTGTTTGCAACATTTTTACCGCATAAAAAGAGTCTTAATATAGTCCAAAAATAGTTCCAAAATAGGGGAAGGTCATGGAACAACATATCACAATTCTACACAACCTACAAATGGACATCATAACGTTACCCTCCTTCGCTACATTTCGACTTCGACAATTCCAAACCTTTTCCAACTCTAACCAAACTGTTCCAACAATATTTACACATACAACAGTGCTAATACAGTCATAGAACAGCACCCAAGAAGTCATTAACGACATGAGCTAATAGCTTTAAATCCAACAGCCCACAATTTTCAATCAACATTACACTTAAAATAGCACAATAAAACTCATTTGTTAAATGAAACCACAATCAGGGCTGCAACCTTAGGTATATATATATATAACTCAAACTATGTTAATAACATCAAATTATCTTCATAATACAACCCACAAATCATTTAAAAATCACTAAAAACAAAAGGAAAGAGTGCAGGAATTTTCTGAACACATGCTGTCCAGAATTTTCCAGCATAACATACTATCATATACTTCTTGATATTCATGAAGGAATAATACTAAATACACAAATATAGTTATTTACCTTTTATCTTCAAGGTTTAGAGCCTCCTCAAGAACCCTAAAATCACCTTTGGCTGCTGCTTTGGTAGGTTAAGAAAAGAGTGGAGAGAAAGTTAGGAAAGCTGAATGTTTTTCATCTAAGTGTAAGAATGCAAATTGGTTGTTTATAACTCCTTCTTAAAGGGCTGATTTGGACGAATTTATTTGGGCATTTTGACCAAATAATACCTCATTTACTTGGGCTAATTATTTAGCAGCTTAGTCCCCAAAATTGGGCCAAAATGGGCATTACATTCTAATGGACTTTGGCTGCCAATTCCAGCTTTCCTCTTAAATCCGTTTTTGGCCCAAATAGTCAAGTGGTTTGGAATATACTTGGGCTCTTATTACACTCTTCTTAGATTGAAATAAGGTCCATTTATGATGCTAAAACATGTGATAAAATTACACCCTTAAAATTGATTTTATTCATCATCGAAAATTTGACGTCGAACCTCATCTACGTTTAGCTAGCAAATTCAAGCTAAGCAAGTAGGTGAGTCATACTAGATTATTAGTTCATATAAATACCTTAATTCTCTTACTTTCTTTATGGTTGTGATATCCTCAATTTTACACAAAACACATATACACTCGACCCTCTGAAGCGTTAGACGCCTATATCGCCCGTTAACACGAGAATCAAGCACTTTCAAGAATGAACAGACCAATCCATATCATGATTTATTTCACACAGCATTAGTATATGTAAAATGTGGGGTGTTGCATCCTCCCCCCTAGGAACATTCGTCCTCGAATGTTAGCATAATTGGATAGCTTAACCATGTATAAACCTTTATTTAAACAACCCTTTGACAACAAAATATGTATTCAATTACACATACCTATTCTTGTTCCAATTCTGCATGTTGGGCATCCTTTTTAGCTTCAAACAAATGAGGGTATTTTGACTTCATCGCGTCCTCGGCCTCCCAGGTTATCTCTTCTGCTTGCTGATTTCTCCAAAGTACATTCACTGAAGCTATTTCTTTATTCCTCATCTTCTAAATTGACGATCCAGAATAGCAACAGGTACCTCTTCATAGGTGAGATCTTTCCTGCACATCCTTAATAGGGGTGATACGGGATGGGTCACCTATGCACTTTCGAAGCATTGATACATGGAAAACTGGATGAACCACTGCAAGCTCTTGGGGTAGCTCTAGCTCATATGCAGCCTGCCCGATCTTCTCAATAATCTTATACGGACCTATGTAACATGGGCTTAGTTTTCCTTTCTTACCAAACCTCATTATCCCTTTCATTAGAGACACCTTTAAAAATACCCAATCTCTTACTGAAAATTCCAGCCCTCTTCTTCTAGCATCCGTATATGATCTATGACGACCTTGAACTGTTTCTAGCCGCTACTGTATTACTTTAACTTTTCCATGGCTTGGTGTACTAGATATGGCCCAAGTAAGGTGGCTTCACCCACTTCAAACCATCCAATTGGCGTCTTACACTTCCTTCCATACAAAGCTTAATAAGGTGCCATCTTGATACTTGAATGGTAGCTATTATTATAGGCAAATTCAATAAGTGGCAAATGGTCCACCCAACTACCTTAAAGTCCAATGCATAAGCTCGCAACATGTCTTCAAGTGTCTGAATTGTGCGTTCTGCTTGACCTTCTGTTTGAGGGTAGAAGGATGTGCTCAAATTTACTTGTATTCCTAAACTCCTTTGGAAAGACTTCCAAAACTTTGCAGTGAATTGAGCCCCTCGATTTGATATAATAGAGATTGGGACTCCATGTAGCCTGACTATCTCTTTGAGGTACAGTTTGGCATACTCCTCTGCTGTACAATCACTCTTGACAGGTAGGAAATGTGCTGACTTTGTGAGTCTGTGAACTATTACCCATATAGAGTCATACTTCTGAAATGAGCGAGGCAAACCTGTAACAAAGTCCATATTGATCATATCCCACTTCCAGGTTGGAAGTTCTATACACTGCATATAACCTCCTGGCTTTTGGTGTTCTACCTTCACTTGTTGACAATTTGGATATTTAGCCACAAATTCGGCAAGGTCCTTTTTCATGCCTCTCCACCAAAATACTCCATTCAGGTCATGGTACATCTTAGTCGATCCTGGATGGATAGAATATAGGGAATGGTGGGTTTCTTGCATTATCCTCCTTCTTAGCCTATTAATATCAGGCACACATAATCTATTTTGGCAATAAAGTACTCTATTTTGTGTAAGGTCAAGTCCCTTTATCGCACCCTGACTCACTTTTTCTTTAAGCTGTAGTAGAATAGGATCTTCGAACTGTTTTTCTTTCACCTCCATTACCAATAAAACATCGTTGCATTATGTTCAATAACCCCTTCCTTTGGAGTTTCAAGAAGACGAATTCCCAAACTAGCTAGTTGACGCAGATCCTTAGCCACCCCTTAACTAATCATGGCTTGGTCACCAGTAATCATAACTGCCTGACGACTCAGAGCATCAGCTACCACATTTTCCTTCCCTGGATGGTATAGTATATCAACATCATAATCCTTTATCAGCT
>JAOTQR010058066.1:0-14102 GCA_025774065.1 Solanum ossicruentum | reverse complement strand
CATGTATGTGGAAAATAAAATGATGATATGAACTAATTGATAACATATTAAAATCTAATTACATGCATTGAACCTATTACTTGAAGTTAGTCAGTTATGCATTATTCATTGTAGATGTAATTATGATTATGATTATGGATAGGATGTCACATTCCGACACATTATTGGATCGATTATCATGTTCTGAAATATTAATTGTACTGAATATTATATTTCAACACATTACTAGATCAAGTGTCATGTTCCAAGACATTATTGGATCGAGTGTCACGTTCCAACACTTAACTCATTTAGGTTTGGATCCCTTAGGAGGACTATGATTTGAAATTGCATTGAATTGATAAATTGAGACTAGTGTAGGAGTATGAATTGTTAATGTTGTATTACTTTTTAGTGTGTCTATGATTTATTATGCTTCAGTTACTTGCTTATCAGAGTAGTCGTTGATACTAATAGTACACTGTGAAGTTGATTAGGTCATAAGGGACCTCTAGTACTTAGTTGAGTTCAAAGCTTTTTTATCAATTGAGTTTCTCGCATTAGATTATACAAAGATCAACTTTAGATGACCATAACTTTCAGCACACAAAGAATTAGAGGGCCTATATATTACCTACCAAATGAAAGATCTTTAAATTAACTTTTCAACTCTACCATTTTCACCTCATTTAGAGTTAATAGGCAAAAGTTATGACCATTTTACTGCGGACTGCCAGAGCAGAGTGTAACTACGAATTGACTTGTGGGTCATTCTTTGAATGACGGTCCATCCTGTTAACTCGTGAAAAAAATTTTGAAAGTCCATTTTTGAGCCCCCAACTTGACGTACGAACCCAATTACAGGTCGTAGATACTTCTATGGATGGTGATTTGGGCTCATGGAATGGATCCAGAGACCCTGAAATTTGCCCAAAAATTTACGGATAGATTTCTATGGACTGTGGAAGTTTCTGTAGGTTGTAGATTCACCAGTGGATGACTTTTTACAGAATTTTAAAGAAGGATTATTTTCATCTTTTTTTTCACTTTCAAGGCCTTAACTTGGCATTTTTATACCTAAATAAGTCTTAAAACATATCTATTCAACTCTTTCACGCTAAAACACATTCTTCAACTTAAAGTAAAGTTTCAAGGCAGAAAAAGCTAGGGTTTCAAGAGGATCTTGTGAGTTCTTCCAAGCTACTTCAAAATTTAAATCTTCTAGGTATGTAAGGCTAACTAGAACATGGATTATGTTCATCCATGTACCCTATAACCCAATTGATGGAGTCATGAGCGAACTGAGTCGTCCATAAATGTTTCTTGAAGGTTTTCCATATATCCTAACGTATTCCTATATAATCTTGCATGAATTATAATTTTTATGAATTAAATATTTAAAATAGATGATTTTACTTTTCTACATGAACCTTATAATGAATTCTTGTTATGTTACATATTGCACTTAAATAGGTATGCATGAGTGTGATTTGAGCCTAAAGAGTCTGTGGAATTCCTAAATGCTTTAACTCTACTTTTGTTTCTTGAATACTATGAGTTAGAATGATGCATGATAGAGAATCTTTATGAATCAAGAGCTAAATCTTAAAAGAATGTTTCTAACCAAAGAGTTGATAGTTGATATGATGAATTGAGTTAACAATTGTCCAACGAGACTAATTGAATGAGTTAACCATATAGTTGATGTCTTATGAGCATGTTGAGTCTTGGGAGGAGTATTGAGCACTGAATTGAGTAAAAGTAAGTCCAACTCGAACTCAATAACTATATAGCCAGCGTAAGAGAGGATTGAACTATAAAATTGGATGTTTTCCTATTATCCCACAAAGAGAACTTGATATTATTGATTGTAGAACCACTGAAGTGATGTCCATTACCCTTGCAAGGTATTGGATAGATATGACAACAATAGCTCTTAGTTGTATCATCATTAGCTCATATGTTATAGTTATCGGTTAGAGAAACTCTCATATGGGTCTTGATAATACTCTGGGTGGATTGCGTTAGATGGTATATGAGTGTTCGTTGTCTAAATGACATTCTTACTTTAGACTCTTGACATGCTGATTAAGCTTCCTACTTCTTGATTTGAGTTATTGGAGTTGATGTTATTCTACCTTTACATACTTCACTCTGTCATTTTACATACTTGTACATTCTACATACTGAAGCTCATTTGGACCTGCATCTTTTATGATGCAGAGACAGGTACTACTAATTATTAACAGGCGCCTCATTGAGGACCCATTTGCATTCAGCTGATTGGTGAGTCCTCACATGCTTTCGACGGATATTATGTTTCTATTCTAGCTTTAAGTTTAGACTTATTTTGTTCTCTTTTGAGGTAGTCATGGACCTGTCATTGACACCATTTAGTCAGATGATTTAGAGGCTTCATAGATTAGACTGTTGAGTTGTGATTGGATTATGTTTTGGGCTAGTTTCTTTCATACTAGTTTTACTCAGTTGATTGATAGATTGTTTGACCTTTAACCCTTGATTATCGAATTATTATTGATTTTCATTTACTATTCTTGATTATTGATGTCTTTCATTGTTAGATTGTGATTGAATGATAAGGCCAAATGATTTGCTTGGGGACTAGCAATAATCTGTGAGTGTTGATCACACCAAGAATACTTTCCCCGGGCGTAACATTTATTTTAAAAATCAAATAGTATTAAAAGAACTACTTATTTAATATTAAGAATATAGTAACAACTATTTCCTAACAAATTTTTTGATCTAGAATAGTTAAGTGCTATTAATTTGGGATAAAAAGAGTAAGAAGTGATGTCGAATCAAGCCTACTATCTAAAAAGTCATAAATTGTGTTTCATGTTTCATTAGAGTAGGCAGAGTATAATTAAGGACATGCTTTACAACCACATACCCCAATAATTGTATAAGATGCCTTGCATTACCAAATTTAACAAAGCATCCGTGCTAAGGTAACCTAAAAATTGTACTTTTGCCTCCATTTAGATTAATTCTCCATTTCTCATTTCTACACGACACAATTAAGAACCTCAAAACTCAAAAAGATAAATTCCCATTTGTCTAAAAAAAATATTCCCATTTATCTTAATATTGTATTCAAATTCAAAAAGTAGTATTCCTCATTATTATAGGCCAATGGGCTATAGGAATAAGTAGTTTAATGTTGGCATTAAGGTAGTAAATAATACTATCTGTCTCATTGAATTTATGTGATATCATTTGACTTAATATGGTATTTAAAGAAAAGGACTAAACCTTTAAAATTTATGATCTAAAATTACCTTAGATATTTGTGTGGGTTACAAATTATTTCATAATTAAGATTAGAAGAAAAATGTATAATTACGCTATTTCTAATTACAGTAAGATGTCAATCTTTTTAGGATATAATAAAAAATAAAACTGTGTCACTTAAATTGATACAAAAAAAGAGTATAATAATATACTAGTTTTGTCCTTTTTAGTTGTCATGCTTTTTGAAAGTCAATTTGACTAATTTTAAAGCTAAATTAGATTAAATTAATCTTATATTCTAAAATAAAAATTTAGATATTCAAAAACTATTTTTTAAAAAAAGGTACTATTGATTGCAATTTTTTCATATCGGATGAAAAATACATCTTAGTCAAAATTTGTATAATTTAACTCTGATAAAGAAAGTGATGATAATTAAAAATGGACGGAGAGAATAATAATATAACACATGACCGAATATAGGCTGCTAAAAATTCAAATTGAATATGTACCCTTTTCCACCAAGAGGCTCATTGTTGCCAAGTGTCAACCTCTAGTGGACAAGATTACCGCTTGGATTACTTCTTGGATGGCTAAAAGATCGTAACACCCCGTAAAATTATCAAAATACCCCTAGAATAGAGACGTGTGCGTAACGCGTCTTCCAAAGCTTGGATGGAAAATTTGAGATCGGATTTGTGATTAGTCGAAAAATTGAATCAGAAAGTGGTCTCGACCTGATTTAAGAGCAATCGGGTCGAAAAATAATTTTCGCAAAATTGACCAGAAACAGTAAGGGTACGCGACAGGGTCGCGACGTGGACCTATCGCGGATCCAAAATAGTGAGGTTACGCGACAGCTCCGCGATGCAGACCCATCGTGGATTCACACTTATATATTTTCTCAATTTTTCGACGGGATTGAATTTTTGAAATTACACAGGTGCATAATAGGTCCGCGTGTTATCACGATCAGTTCCACCAAAGCTTAAAATTTTAAATCTTTTGAGGGGCATTTCAGACTTTTCTCAACCTCTCTTAAACTTGAAAAACGACCCTTTAGGTTGTTTTGATGAGTAAATAGGGTCAAAAACCTCATTCTAAGTCCTTTACAACACTTGAAAGTTAGAGCTTAAGAGAGAAGAAAGAAGAACGTGAGATTGGAGAATTGAAGGAGAATTGTTGACGGGTGATTTGAAGAGCTTTATTCCAAGTATGTAAGGCTAAACGAAAACATGAAATTATTCTTCCATGTGCCCCATAGATGGTCTTAGAAGAGAGTTGAA
Source organism: Solanum ossicruentum (assembly GCA_025774065.1). Classification (NCBI taxonomy): domain Eukaryota; kingdom Viridiplantae; phylum Streptophyta; class Magnoliopsida; order Solanales; family Solanaceae; genus Solanum; species Solanum ossicruentum. The sequence goes on along the minus strand of JAOTQR010058066.1, from coordinate 9,582 downwards.
GGTTCTTGAGTCTATATGCATTGATTCTTGATTATTTTCTTGAAAAGTTCATAATTTTTACATGTATTTTCATAAGTTGATGATCATCACAAACCTGTTTTCTTGAATTGAATGTTTTACATGAATTATTGCATAAATCCTACTTATTATTTCTTAAAGATTGCATGAAAGAAGATAGGGATTGAGTCTAGAGCCTTGATTGAGAATGTTAATGAGATTGTAATTGTGATGTGAGAATGATGATGAGATGATAGAACTTGATAGTCCCATGAGTTTCTATAAATGAACTCTAATGATTTGTCTATTCGATTGTTCCCTAATGATTGTTCTAAGTCTTGAGCTGTTGATTGAGATGTTGATTGATGAGATGATTAGAGTCTTTATGAGACTGATTGAATGATGAGAGCCTTTATAAGGCTGAGTTGAGATGAGTCAATTGAGATGTATTGACTGGATGAATTGTTTTATAAGCGTTGAGTCATGGGAAGAGTACCGAGCACAGAAAGAGTAAGAGTTAGTCCAACTCGCACTCGTCAAATTCCGTAGTCATGCGTAGGTGAGGATTAGAATTATTACGTCTCATTATGTTTCCCTTTGGATAGAGTCCCTGAAATAATAGAGGACTTAACTTTAACGGATAGTTGGGGTCCCTAGTGGATTCAATTCGTCCCCTACCTGGAAAGTATGGGACGGTTGTGGCAACAACGGTGGATTATTGTACGATTACTAGCTTATAAGTGATTGTTGTCGGATAAAAGAAACTCCCAAAAAGTTCCTACCTTGAGTACTCTGAGTCAAGATGTGATAAGATAAGAAGTGATGTGATGAGATGAGTTGAGACGAGTCCTTCTGAGATGAGTTTTATTTGATTGATGAGTTGATTGGTTGATAGGTCACTTGTCTACTAGTTATTTTTTCCTTAGATAGACATTTGACATATTGATTGATTTTCATATTGAGTTGATTGTTATTTCTATATTGTTCTACATATTTCGATTTCACTCAGCTAGTTTACATACCAATACATTCCAAGTACTGGCGTCCTCTTTTGGACTGCATCGTATTATGATGTACATAAACAGGATAGAGGTCATCAGCAAGCGAATCGTTGAGTATCTTCGAGCGTTCAGCAGATTGGTGAGCCTCCCCTACTTTGGAGGATTCACTACATTATTTTTCATCATGCTTTAGAGTTAGAGTTGCTTATCTTTTATTTTGATTGAGGTAGTCATGAGCCTGTTATTGATACCTTAATAATGATAAAAGTTTTATAGACTAGAGTCAGATGTTGATATTGGAACTTGTGAGCTAGTTTCTTTCTACTAACCTTTCAATATATTATTATTTGAGACTAAATGATTAGATGTGCCCATTTATTCCTTATGACTTCCGCTAATTTGTAGAAAGTGTGAATGGATGAAGGTTATGAGGAACTCAATTGATAAAAAATTACATTGTATATATAATGTTTTCATATACTCTATACGAGACAGGGTATATAGTACTATCAATTAATTTTCAATCGTCGATACATATGTATTCTTAAGATATTGAAATGGCTATCATTATTGGTATCAAATCAGTAACAATTCATACAAGCTAAATCCTCTAATCGATAATTAGGCCAAAGAAAGAACTTAACTTTAATTTAATCATTTTTATCTTTATAAAAGGGTTTCCTTTTATATTAGGTAGATTTTCTACATTTATGTACGTATGTTCGTCTCGAACCACCTAAATCAAAGGAGAGCTAGTTCAGTGATACTAGATTGTCCAATTTCGATTGCAAATACTATCCTTAGGTTGCAAAGGTGATACTTGCTAAGCGCGTAAGCTGCCTAATTCTTTTAAATTTTATCTTTTCAAACAATGAGATTTCGTTTAGTGGTATTATATGTTAGAATGTGACAAATAGTACAATGAAAGAAGATAGAAAAACACTCAAAGAAAAGAAGGTGAAAAGTACAATGTGACTCTCTCACTTTCAACAACAAGATGTATAAGTCTTTACATAGATTTCTATAAAGAGAACTGTTAGCAAAGCACTAATCCCAGTAATGTGTTTGCTCCTCGTGGGGTTTGTTTAAAATTGAATCAAAATTAATTATATTTGAATTAAAAAAAATTATTGGTTTATCGATAATAGATTATTAATTTAGTAGTTTTGATAACGGTTTAAATTTTTTTATTATTGGATTATCGATAATTAACAGTATTAAATTTTTTCTTGATGGATTAAGTGATACTTTGATAGTAAATTAAATAATTATATTTGTACTATCTGTTATTTAAAGTCCTTGAAAATTTCATACTTATACTTTTAACTGTCTCGAACTCTCAATTATTATGCAATGTGATAGTATTTGCTTTGGAGCAAAATACAATCTGTCAACTCATGTGTATGGTCTATTTGGTTTGTCACCTTATCTCTAAGTAATTTTCAGTAAAGAATATTGTGTCAAATTTTAATGGTTATATAGATAGCAATTAGTAATTGATAAACCAATAATCGATAAGTCAATATTTTAATAATTCTATAACGATTTAGCATGTCTATTGATAAGTTTAATTGATAAACATTAAAATTGAACTAAACCAACTTATATGCAGTCCTACCTCCTCTCGTATAACACTAAATTTTTAAGACATTTAATCATTGAACAAATGTCACACTAAATTAGAGATGATTTTTGCGAATGAGGACATAGCTCGGTAGAATTTTCTACAACCAGATTGCTTGAGTAGCAAACTCAGTTACAATTTAACAACCATTTTAAGATGAGAAGTCTCACGTCAGCAAAACACACGAGAGATGTTGAGTATATAAGTAAATAGGTCTTACCTACTAGTGATACGTTTTAAAGCTGTGAGGGCCTAGGCCTAAAGCGGACAATATCACTAGTGGACTAGGTCATTACAAATGGTATCAGAGTCAATCCTATATCAGTCTTGTCGATGTGGATCAGAGTTCAACTGAGTTTAGGCGAATCTCAGTGAGGCAGGGCAAACCTTAATGCTGAGTCTAGGGAAATCTCGTACGGTGGGGCAAACCTTAGCAAGGACGCTAAGTCCATAGAGAGGATATATTTAACAACCCATCTTATGATGAAAAGTCACACAGGAGAGATCCTAAGTATATAAGTAAACAGGTCTTACCTACTAGTGACGCACTTTAAAATTGTGAAGGTCTAGGCCCAAAACGGGCAATATTACTTAGCGGGATGGATCATTACATACAGCCACAAAGTTGGGTTCTATAATTGATAATGTACCAATTGGCTAATTCTTGGAACACCATGAAATGACACTCGATCCAAATACGAAAATATAACTGGATGTGCTTTTCCCATCATCTTCTTCTCTCGTATAATCACTAACTATGAAGAGATTAAATTTGATTTTTTTTCTTGCAAATATCTGAAAATTCTTTTAGTATCCAGCAAGTGAATCTCTCTTGACTCATTATTGAGATCCTAAGTAGATTTCAAGGATCATAAATAAGATCTTTAATATGAAAATTTTTTATATTCACTTGCAAATCATGAACCCCTAGTAATTGGCAAGGTTAATTTTCAGATTAAGAAAGCCTATAAACTATTGAAAGGGGATGTTGCAAATTTTCCCTAGAAAAATCTTGTGACACAAATATTTTCAGATAATTATTTAGTCTAGAATACCCCTATAAGTAATAGTTTGACCCTAAAATACCCCTGTTATTATGTAATGATTCAAAAATATTTTTTTCTCAAGTAAATATATTATTTTACTTTTTCGGTGTTAATTTATGTGGCACTGTTTTACTTGGAATGAGTATTTAATAAAAAAAATAAGATGAGATTAAGAAGAAAATTTTTATTTTCCACTTATTTACTAATTAAATGATTTTAAAAAAAGAATAAGATTCTTTTAAAAGTACCATTACTTTTATTCAGAATAAAATGTGTTTAAAAAAAGTATATATTAATCTAAAAAAGAAATTTTTAACCCGTTAAAATAATAATAAAAATATAGACAGCTTCACTTCCTCCTCGCTTCTCAAGTGGGCGGCTAGGTAATAAGCAAGCTATCTTCGGCATCGGAAAATCTCTAATTTGGATCCCAAATGACGGGTTAGTATGAGTTTATTCATTCGATAATCTATCTAATCTGATCAATTGCATAAAATATGCGATTCAATGAAACCAGAGAAAGTATATAAAAAAGATTTTGAATCAAACTATGAACGATCAAATATTTTTGGACTAAACTACTCTATTAATTTTCCTATTGGGAAGTATAGAAAATAAAGTTATGGGGTTCTTTACCATCACTAGTGGTTTCTCTTTCCGTCATCAATGGAAATATTTTTTCTTATTTAGGAACATTCGTTTTTTCCATAAGTAGACAACCTTTCAATTTTTGACACGTTAAATTGTTCCCCTCCCTTCCTTCTCTTCCTTTCATAGTTATTAAATCTATGGGGTTCAATCTTTTAAGATTTTTAATATTTTTTTAAAGTCATTACTTGATGTGTTGTTCACAATAATATTTTTACACATAATTTTTATATATTGACAATATATATATATGGACAAATACTTTAAATTTGTTTGTAAATTTTAATTATACGTTGGAACTATGACTTGTTTCAATTAAATAATACTTGAATGGACGAGATAAAATGTTGCTATTAAATACTTTTTTTACGTGTGTGTATTCTCAAGTGTACATCATGTAGATATATAAATTAACCACTTAAAATATGACACCTTCTTTAATTATATATGTGTATTACCTTCAATAAACCGTAAAATCTCATGCCGGTTTGAATCGAGATTAATGTGTATAGAGATGGACATATTTTATTTAGTTAATTTAACCAATTAATAGACACACTCAAAACTTTTTAAAAATTTGAACTGAAAGTATCTAATTATAAATATAATTTAGTATGTGTTTCTATATTCAACTAATACATGCTATAATTTAAGCACCTGAATAATATTTATTGACAAGTTTAAAGATTTATCAATTTATTACTCCCTTCATTTAAAAAAAATAATCTAGTTTGACGACTTGGCATGAAGTTTAAGAAAATAAAGAAGATTTTTCAATCTTGTAGTCCTAAATTAAAGTTATGCTAAATGTATCAAAATGTCCTTTAATCTTGAAGCCTGAATATGCCACGTGAAACATTAAAATTTTGGCAAAAAAGAAAATGACTCATTCTTTTTGAAACAGATCCCAAAAAAATCATTCTTTTTAAAACGAAAAAAGTAAACTATTTATATTCACATTATAAAGTACTAAGTTCAGATAAAACTGCGTCTCGTCCCCACCCCAACTCAAAGTATCCTATATATAAAGCCCTCCTTGCAAGTAACATTCTTCAAACCATCTCATATCATCTCTCCATTGCACATATTGCTTAAACTAAGATCACACTCAATACTTGTATATATTATAAGCATGAACATGTCTTGTAGGGATATTGAACCCCTTGTTGTTGCAAGAGTGATTGGAGAAGTAATAGATAATTTCCAACCAAGTGTGAAAATGAATGTGATATATTACAATAATGGAAGCAAGCAAGTGTTTAATGGCCATGAACTCATGCTTCCTGTCATTGCTTCTAAGCCTCGTGTGGAGATTGGGGGAGAAGACATGAGATCTGCTTACACACTCGTATGTATCTCCGTAATACTGTCTTCGTTTTTATTTATTTGTCTTATTTTTTTTAATTATTTTTTTTCTTATTTTGACGATTCTTTAGTTTTAAAATTTCATGTGTTATGTCTAAGATTACAGGATAGAAAAATATTTTTATACATTTTACGTACTTTTATTGATTTAAAATCATAAGATTAAAAAAAATTACTTCCTTAAATTGGACGTGCAGTACTAAAAAAGAATCACTATTTGAAATTTCCTACGTATTGAAAAATGTTTAATGGTTATTCTTATAGATATTCTGATAGAAATTGTGAGAAAAAAAGTATACTCTTTTTGTCTGAATTTATGTGACACTTTGTATTTCCTTGACAGTTAGATTGTTTAAGTTTGATTGAGAATTTGCTCATGAAGTCTTCAAGTTTTTTTAAATAAAATTTATATATTTGTAAAATAAGTAACAATTACTATAAGAGGTACAATAATGGATAATTCAAAATATTTAAAAGATATATGTAAAAATTATTGGTCAATTAATTAACTTGTTTGAATCTTGAAATCTGACATGTGACACATAATTTGTGACGGAGGGGGTAATAGATTTTTCCACACAGACTAGAAAGCTTTTCAACATTTGAGCAGAAATCTATTTCTCATCATACGTTTTTCAAGTGAGTTGATTCAGTGAAAATAAACTTTAAAAAAATTATATTTTATAACATAAATTTTTTATTGATTCGTGATGAAAAAATCAAGTGAGTTGATTCAATCAGAAATACCATGAATTGCTAAATTCTAACTATGTTTTTGTCTTTGTTTTGTTTGGAAAAGATCATGACTGACCCAGATGTCCCAGGTCCCAGTGATCCTTACTTAAGGGAACACCTCCACTGGTAATTATAGAATTAATTATACTAATTGTTGATTAATATTTAATTTGCATGGGATTTAAATTTGGTTTTGCTTTTTCCAGGATTGTCACAGATATTCCTGGTTCTACAGATGCCTCTTTTGGTAATCAAATAAAAAAAATCGACTCTTTCGTTATCATTTTATTTACTTAATTATGTCTTCAATAAATCATCTGACTCGTAAATTATACAGGAAAAGAGATAGTAAGTTACGAGAGTCCAAAACCAGTAATCGGAATTCATCGATACGTGTTTGTTTTATACAAGCAAAATAGAGGAAGGCAAACAGTGAAAGCACCGACCACAAGGGACTATTTCAACACTCGAAAGTTTGCAGCAGAGAATGGATTGGGTTCGCCTGTTGCTGCTGTTTACTTTAATGCCCAAAGAGAAACCGCCGCAAGAAGAAGATGAGCATCAAGAAGAAAAAATAATGCAAATTAAATAAATAATTGATACGATATACGTTATATACAATTTAATAAATAATTTATATTATTTATGTTAGATCAACAGTGACGTATTCAGAATTTTTCGTAAGTAATGGTACGTATTTAATAACCAAAAAGAGTGTCATGGTCATGCATCATGTAGACTGTGAGCTCTCAATATGTTTGTCGTATCTTTGGTTTTTCTAGTTTAATGTATGATTGGTTGAAAATAAAATAAGTTGGGGTGTTGAATAAAAATTGATTTAAATTAAATAATATCTTTTAATTAGTTTTAGATTTGCTAAAAGAAATATTAAAAATTAATTCAATCGAAACGAATCAATAAATTATATGCATATTTATATAATTATATTTACATGAATGTTATTTTTTATAAATAATTTAAAGTATAATATTTATGTTTTTTTTCCCATTAAATTAAAAAGGCCAAACCAAAAAAAAAAATTGCAAAAGAGCCAACTTTATGATTATCTACATATATTGGGGTTAACTGAATTGTTGATAAAATAAGTCGGTACGCACAATGAAAAATAGTTAGAACGATTGATGTTATAGAATTTTCAATAACTAAATTTACTATGAATAAAGTTTTAGAATTCACCATTTTGGCTGAGAAGGAAGAGATAGTGACAATTTTAATCCCACCAAGAAATGTCATAGACAGTCATATACATGAAATCAATAAGATAAATATTTTCGTCTTGAGCATTTATACTTTCATAAATAGATTAAATATTAAAATTTGATGAAAACATATATAAGATATTCAAAAATTGTTTTTAAAAATAATATATTATGCATGTATAGTTAAAAAATATATGTATATAATTTGTTGGTGCGATTTGATTATTTCTTCGATTTTTTCTAATAAATTCAAACTCAAACCAAACAGTATCTTTAAAAAAAAAACTAAAAACCAAATCAAATCAAATCCAAATAAAATCATTTTATTTAATCATTTTGGTTCAATTTTTCAATTGGGATCGATTCTTATCTGAATCCTGAATACCCCTAGTCCATTTTATGAAATCAAAAGATAATTTTATACTTAGTTCTTAATTTATTTTATCATAAATTACAGTCATTTTTGTTTTATATTTTTCAAAACATTGTATTTATTATATTTAAAAAATGATCCAATAAAGTTGTCCCTATTATTTATTACTTCTTAATTCTTGTTTTAAATCAATAGTAGATAACTATTGTTGGACGAGGGGAGTATTTTTTTTTCTTTTAAAAAGAATTGTTTAATTTGACTTGACATAGAGGTTAAAAAAATATAAAAAAGATATTTCAATTTTGTGTACCTAAATTAAAATTATATCAAATATATCAAAATATCATTTAAATTTGTGTCCTTAAACATGCTACATGAAAATTAAATTAAATATTACTATAAAGTAACTTTTCTTTTTTATAAACAGAATTAAATAAGCAGACTGAAATGGATGGAGTATTTTATATGATTATATTTTGGAAAAATTACAGAAATACACAACTTATGTTTACATAATTTTATATAATCTCAACTGTTTTAAAAAATTACAAAAATTCCTTAAATGATACAAAACTGCAACATCTATTGATACAAATTACAATCCCTACTTCCCCATGTATCAGTTAAAATTCCTTAATGCACATACATTTTTGACATGTATCACTGATTACTTAAATTTTTGATAATTTAAGAAAATGTTATTAATTAATATTAGCTCTAAAAAATACAAAATTTGTGTAAGTTATACTTATATTGTATGTTTCAAACACGTTCTTTATCAGATACATGGGAGGTAGCCCAATGGGAGAAAGGGTTCATAAATGACACATTAACACAATTCTCAGACCCAACCGCTTTTCTTATAAAAATATAATAGAAAATTATTAAAAATATATCTGAATTTGGTGCGAGTTATTAGTCTCATTCTCGAATTATTGTCAATTTTAAAAATATTTCTCTATTTGATTAATTTAACTACAATAGCTTCGGATGAAATTCCCTTTCTTCCATGAAAAACATCAACAAATTCTTCGAAAAACCACTCACAAGTGCAACTCCTTTCTGGTTTGTTACCACTGGTGTAGCTCTTGAGTGTCTCAAGTTCCAAAAAACAATCTCAGGGACACAATTTTCATAATCATATATCTTGAAACTTCCTCACAATCGTCTCATAATCCATATCATACATCTTGAAACTTCCTCACAATCGTCTCATAATCCGTCTCCCATGGATTCATCGAGGCTTGATCAAACTCCATATCGCTGAAAACAAACACTTTCTTGATCATTAGACTCCCTTCAACAGCCACTTTTAGTATTAGATCAAACACCTTTTGGAAATCAGTGTTCATTCCCCATTCCATATTTCTCACAAACTCAACTTTGGAGATCAAATCCTCCCCTTCAATTATCTGAAGCTTCCGGTTGTTGCTGAACGTTATCAACTTGCCTTTCCATGGCTCTAGACTCAACTCGGACACCTCCATCGGAGTACCTGTTAAAATTATAAAGTGTAACTTTTGGAAAATTATAGAATAGTGTAGAATATTATAGATAAAAGTTAGGAGATATT
>JAOTQR010058056.1:0-14102 GCA_025774065.1 Solanum ossicruentum | reverse complement strand
TGTTCTCATGTTTGGGGACCAAGAGGGTCTATTTATAGACTCTCATCTTTCTAAAATTGCATCATAAGGGCCCCAACATAGCCTATTTATCAATTAGGTCCCAAACTTTTCTATTTTGATCCCATTGAAGACTTCCGACTCAAATTTAATTGTGCACACCAAATTCACTTGATACTCTAATCATGCACAAAAAAATACTTAGGTTCAAATTACATGACATCCACAATAATATTTTCCCAATTGGATAATTATTCTTAATTTAAAGAAATACGGGGTCTAACAGGTTCTTTCACCCATGAAGCCCCAAAACTATTTTTATCAAATTTCTTGATTGTAATGACTAATTCTCTATGGGTATTTTCTATTATCACTCCATTATATAAAATATGGTGGAAATTTGTTGGTTATGAATTTATTGATGCATGAGCTCCTACAAATGATTGAGATTATGATATGTTTGTTACTTTAAAGCTTTATAAGCTATGACATCTTGAAAAACTCTTAAATATTATGAATTTTTGAACGGTTTTCATGACACTCAAATTGGGGTTTTTCAAGTATATTTTTGGTTGTTTGAATAACTAATTAAATAACTTGAATTTACCCCTCATGTTCCTTACTCTTCAATACTATGATTTTAAGCTTAAATACATAGACCCACATATTTTGACTAAGTTATGCAGCAAATATCTTATGTAATGAAGGCTTATAGAAGGAAATGTGATTTATGAATGTTGTTGATGTTGAAGGAAAATTAAGCGTGCTATTAGTTCATGAGAATGTTATAAATATTAAAAATGATATGAAGCCCTTTATTTGATATTATGACGTGATGGTGTGACGAGCTAGTTTATGATATTCATAGCTATAAATATTTTGATACCATGTGACACTATAGAGTTGAGGATTGTATGAGATGAATTTCATGTTTCCATGTCCATGTTTTTGAAAGATGATATGTACGATTGTGATGGGTTGTTTAAGAATGATTTAAATTGATGATATTCATTATATGTCTTGAAGTTGATGTCTAAATAATGAGAAATGAAGGCTTATAAGACATTCTATGTTTATTTTTAACTTATGAAAAGTTTCTTATGAATGATGAAAAGGTTTCACTATATGTGTACTAGTTCATCAATATGATAGAGGATAAGGTATATCATGTATGATCTGAATTTGTTGAAATATTATGAAAGCTGAATGTTATTGTAAAGCCCTCCTTATGTTGTTATGCTATACAAGTTGTGTATGTCATGATTACCCTCATGCTTGTATGTCCAATGGGACTAGTCTTATAAAATTTAACATGAATGAACAAAATAAATGTGAGTCCCACCTAGTAATGATCATGAGACTATGATGGCCCATTAGTGGAGGGATATGATGATGATGCTAGCCGATGGTAGAGGGTTAGCCAAGATTATGATGCTAGCCGATAGTAGAGGCTTAGCCATGATTATGATGCTAGCTGATAGTAGAGGCTTAGCCAAGATTATGATGCTAGCCAATAGTAGAGGCTTACCCATGATTATGATGCTAGCCGATAGTAGAGGCATAGCCAAGATATAGGAGTTATCCTTATGATGATGATTAATGTTTTAAATATTTCTGGAATGGTTTAGTAGAATTCACCTCCATTGTTTTACAACGCTTATGGGATGGGTTAGTAGAATACCTTTCCACTAATGAATTTCATGATTCCTCTTTATGATTATACCGTGAGAGTTTACGTAGCACCGAGTGGACCTTGGGATGGATGTGGAAGCTCCCCGTTAGTAAAGGCGTGAGACTGTTAGTAGAATCTTATTGTCCCACAACTACGTGGCACCATAGAAAATAGGAATCACCCACCAGTAGAGGTTGATTTCTAGCCCAACTGTTGGTAGAGGTTGCTCAATAGAAAAGCTGTTGTGGATCTCTTTAGGCATCTTAGGAGGTCTGGCAAGTGACTTCCCCCTTTCCTCTAGTGTAGGGGAAATATCGGGACTCCATGGCTTAGCTCACATGGTTTATGTCTATTAAAGGTTGGTCTCGCACATATTCAAGTTCTCCTTATGGCTATAAGTTGTCCCTCTTATGATACTTAAATGGTTCCTTTATATTATGTCCAAAAGTGATTTAAAGTTCTTATGATTCATTGTTTCACAAGTTCAAATGGTATTTCCCCTAAAGATATATGATGATGTCTACACATATGTAAAATGGTATCCATTATAATTACAAATGTTCCTTGGATAATAAAATACCTTTTTATAGAAAGTTATATGTTGTTCACCCAAGAATATTAATACTTTAAATATGTAAGATATTGTGCAGTTCTCACTATTTAAGGTTTATGTGACCTATCATGCATTCAAGTAAAGTTCTTTATTTCTCATTCGTATTATTCCATGTTCTGTGGTGAGAGTAAAATATCTAAATGATCACCCCCTATGTATATTCCAAGTTTATATAATTTGCTTATTCTTGATTATGTTCATCTATGCATCCTACTATGTTCTTTCTAAAGTTGTCCTTTATGTTAGCTTGATTAGGGCTTACTAATGCCTTTAGAAGTATATAAATTTTATCACAAGACTTAGTATGAATCATTTTATTATTTATTTTTTTGTCATGCATAGCATACCAACATATCAGTACATTCCAAGTACTGGCGCATACTTCTATGCCTACATGATTTCACCATGTAGTGATCGGTATTCCTCAAAATCCTCCATATGGCTAGCATGGATTTATGAAGATTGTTCTTATGGTGAGTCCTCTAGTTTGTTGACAATATCCAGTTCTATCTTACTTGAGGCTTTATTCCAGTTTATCTTCTAGTTTGAGGGTAAGCCTTGAACATGTCTTGGCCCCCGTTCTCTTCATGCTTACAAGTGTTGTTGGATAATATGCTATGTATATTTAATTTGATGTTGAGATTCCATGGAAACTTATCCCTTAGACCCTATCCCTTATGTGATACTATTTGGTGCTATTGATAGTGATGGAAAGTGATAAAAGTCCCAAGTCCCTAAGTGCCCCCATAGTGTGAGTCATACTTACCTGCCCCTTGACATATTTGCTATGTGATTCATGTTTATCCTCTTCCATATAGCATCTCCATAGCGTGAGTTAAAAGCCCCGCTTCCCTTAGAAACTATTTATTATGTGCTTATTTATCTTTTATTATTTTTGTGAAATCAAGGATATGCTAAGAGGCTTATTTGAGTTGTCTTTGGGCTTCCCATCTGCCGTGTCACGTCTAGGCCCTAGGCTTGGAACATGACACAACTAGCTTGTCTCCTTCAGGTGTTTGAACAATTGGTCCGAAAACTACCCGTTTCTCAAGTGAAACAAATTTTGTTTGAATTGCTTCCTTTCATTTTTTCTAATTATTTCTATGCCTATATCATTGATAGATCTTGGTTCCAAGTCCTTGTCTTGTAGCATGATTCAATTACAACATTATAGGCAAAAATATTATCAACCACAATATTATTTCGGTTCCACCTTTTTCTCGTCGAGACATATTTTATTGAAATTTTTTCATTCTCATTTTTTCATGTACTTGGACCTCCTCAGTGATGATCGACATAATTTATTGAGAATTCTAATCTCATTATTTTAAGGTATTTGGACCTCCTCGGTGATGATCAGCATAATTTATTGAGGTTTCTTCATTCTCATTATTTTTAGGTACTTGGACCTCCTCGGTGATATTGTTATGTCTCAAGGCTCTTCTTGAGCAATCGCCTTTGTATAATCATTTTGACCATTTATTTCTTTGCTTTTTTGAGAATTTTTATCATTAGAACCAATTGGTCTTCCACTTTTTAGGTGTGGCGTAGACTCATTTGACTTGGCAAGTTGTCCTACTGAGACATCAACTTGAACTGGTGTATTAATAATTGGGACATGTGATTTTGTAACCCTTCAAAGGTTAGTAAATGCATCGGTAGTTGATTTACAATACTTTGCAAATAAATCAACTTTTGAACTTGCTCACATTGATTTGTTCGAGGATCTCAATGCGATAATGACAATGAATTACAACTAATTTCATTTTCAAATTGCTTATGTTCTCCCCCCTAATGTTGGGTATATTGATTCATCAAAATGATAATCAGAAACCTTGTTGTAAACAAATCTCCATCTCTAGGCTCCAAATATTTTATAATAGAATGAGATTCATACCCAATATATATCCCCAACCTTCTATGGGGATCCTTCTTTATATATTGTGATGGAGTAATTGGAACATATACTGCACAACCAAAGACTCTAAGATGAGAAATATTTGGCCACTAACAAAAAACCAATTTCAATGGGGAGATATCATGATAAATGGTTGGCCTTATGCACACAAGTGCTGCTACATGAAAAATGGCATGCCCCCATATTGAAACAGGCAACCTTGTCCTCATCAACAATGATCTAGCTATCAATTGAAGATGTTTAATCAATGACTTTGCTAGACCATTTTGAGTAGGAACATGAGCAACAAGATGCTCAGTTATTATTCAATAGACAAACAATAATCATTAAATGTCTGAGATATAAACTCACCAACATTATCAAGGCGAATTGTCTTTAATACATAATCTTGAAATTATGCTCTTAACTTTATCATTTGAGCCAAAAACCTCGCAAAGGTCATATTGCAAGTTGAAAATAAGGACACATGTGACCACATTGTAGATGCATCTATCAAAACCATATAATATTTAATTGTCCGCATGTAGGGTGAATAGGCCCACATATATCACCCTGTATCCACTCAGAAATACAGGAGATTTCACCCCAAGCTTAGTACGTTGCTTATAGTTTAATAACTAACTTTCCTTGAGAAAAAGCAACAAAAGAGAATTCATTTGACTTAAGAACATTTTGGTTCTTCAAAGTATGCCTATGTGAATTCTCAATATTTGTATAGCACAACTCAGAAGAAAGTGCAGGTAATTTTGCATGCACAATTTTCTTCTATGCATTTATTATAGTAATAAAAAAGTTTTCAACCTTTCCTTCACCAATCTCAAAATGATAGCCACTTTGGGAAATAACTTTGAAACTTAACATGTTTTCTTGAGACTTAATACAATACAATGTGTTATCAATACTAGTATTGTTCTTCTAGGTAGTAAAAAGGCGCTCTTCTAGAGCCTTCAATCAATCTTGTACTATCGAATATTATATTATATAGGACTTTTTCATAACCAAATGAGAGAAATATTTCTTTTCCCTTAGTATCGTATGAGTTGTGGCATTGTCCAAAAGACACATCTCCATTACTCATCTTAGATCCATTTGTAGACTAAAAGTTTTATTTATTAAAATACATCATAAGAAGTACGAAAGAGAAAACTAACAAAAGAAAATTTAAGTACTTCAACTTTAAGTAAAACAATTAAACACAACATTATTTGTTTTTCAATTCAGTAATCAATCTTCAGTTTTGCTCCTCAAAGAAGTCTCCAATTTCCAGATGAGTAATATCATCGAGGCCATCAAAAGTATAATCTTTTAATGATAAATTTTGATAAATTAGAGGCACCACCTTTCTTTCCTTTCCTTTTGAAGAAATTTTGATAAAATCTAACAAAATATTCAGGTATTCGGTATTCATTTTCCAGTGACCTTTCAGGACACATCAATGATAGAGATCACCTTTGCCTATGGAAAGATTATTTTGAGAACTCATAGTATTCTCTCTTTAATTGTGACCACCACCTCAATGATTATTATGTCATCTCTTGCCCTTGCCATGTCCATGCACATTATCCTAACCCTATTTATTTTGTCTTATTTCATACTAGCCTTGTGTTTCAATCAAATTTGCTTTCGGTAATGGAGTTGTTCCAATAGGACAAGGCTCATGATTTTTCATTAACATGGCATTATGTTGCTCAGCCACTAGAAGACATGAAATTATGGAAAGTAGTAATGTCTTTTCCAATATGTCCTCATCTTTTATTATTTTCTCAAATAATTTTAATTGGGATGTGATTCTAAATAGAACAGAATTGTACTCAACTATAATTTTAAAATCTTAAAACCATAAGTGCACCTACTCATAACGAGCCCTTCACAATATCATGGCCTTAAGGTGGTCATACCTTCCTTTTAAACTTAGGATTTTGTATGTTCTCAATGCGACTTTTCTGGTTTTATGTGTTTTTGTGTTTGCTTTTATAGGAAAAGAAGGTTGGCACAATTTTGGGAAGAGTTGCAGGTTTTACTGATTTTTGAGTACATACGAGACCCTCTATGAGTTGTATATCAGTTCATGAGTTATAAAGATGGTCTCCTAGAGGATTCCAATGTTGAAGAAATATTGAAGTTTAGCCATACAAGAACCAGTTACGAGTCGTAATTTCATCTACGAGTCATAAAGGGATGTCTTATAGTGTTTTTCAGTTTTGATCAAATCTGGACCACATGATGCTAATGTGGACTACGAGAAGTTGATACAAGTTATAGATCAGACTACCACTTATGAAGGTATTTCAGAGTAATAAAGTCGACGATGTAGGAGGCTAGCTACGAAAGCTTGATTACGGCTCGTAACACGAGTTATGGTCCTAACTGTGACTCGTATCAGGTGCTGATCCATTTTTCTTATTAATTTAGGAACTTATTTATAAATACTAAAAATGGAAAACAGTAGGTCATTTAAAGAAGTTTTTAATGATTTTCAGTAGATAATAAAGAGAAACACATTGAGAGCACGAAATTTTAGTAGTATTTTTAGGGTTTATCTTTGGAGACAAGAATATTGGAGATTAGATTCACTTGTGGATTCAATACATCTTTCATGCTTGTGAATCTAAATACGTATTGGATTTTATTGTTCTTAAATCTTCAATACATATGTCTTCTTAATTCATTGTTTATTTTTTTGCCAAAGATATGAGTAGCTAAACCCACAACTTGGGGTTGTGGGAATCATGAGAATCTAACTTAGAAAACCCATATTATTTGCAATTATTAGAATGGGTATTTTAATGTATTAATCATTTCTCTTCATTTTAAAAGTTTTCTAGTGGTGACCAACATTAGAACTTGCCTTGTGTTACCTTCCTGATCCAGGTGTTAATGAATAGGAAAAGATAATGATTAATAGGATTTGATGATATGTTCTCATCTAATCAACAGAACACAAACAAAGGAAGATTGACTGGGACTATAGGTAAATAGTTAGTTGAGCACACCATGGCGATGGGCCAAGTCCCATAGTGAAATTCGACCTTCAACTTTGACCAAAGGGTTAGAAGAACCTAAATTACCATCCTACATGCAATGTTCTAGTTGAGAATTGTATAATCCAAGGAAGTTGAGTTAGTGAATCATAGGGAAAATAATATCCCAAGATGCTCTCCATTATTGTTTATCTTCCAATTGTAGTTAGATTAGTTTAATTTTCTATAGATCATTGCACCCCCCCCCCCTAGAGAATTAAGTTAGTTGATGTTTGAATTGATTATTTGCGAACCAAGTTGCAAAAGTACTGTATTCCTTGTGGGATTCGGCTGTAACCTTGGTTAGGTTTATTACTTTGACAATCGCTTTTACTTCGAAAAGAGGTATATCTTGAGCATGATCACTCACCCATCAAGAAATGACCTCGGGCCTATCCAGAAAAGATCTCGGACTGCCAGCATATTACCTCGACTCGATTGGTAGAGATCTCAGCCACCAATCCACATATTTCCTTACTCACATCTCGGTCGTAGCCATCACAAATATCAATGCACAAGTAATAATTAAGGAAATATGCATGATCGCAATAATATCATAATATCATCAATTAGAATGACCTTATTATCTCAATGGCATCAATATCTCAATATCAACAATGTCTCAATATCATTAATGTCTCAGTATCAACAATGTCTCATATCAACAATATCTCAATATCATCAATGTCTCAATATAAACAATATCTCATTATCAATAATATCTCAATATCAACATATCACAATATAAGCACCAGCACACTATAAACACCAAATGAATCACAAAATCACATAGATCACAAATACATAATTAAATTTACAACTCAATACATATCCATGTAATCAAGTATTCAATACGGAAAGTCACGATCAAGCCTAGAATGACACAATTCTATCCTCAAATACTCAATTGTCATTCAGATAGAAGCATACAAGGTTCATTCATACTTAGCAAAAGGTTTGAAGTCCACTTGCCTCAATTAAAGTATCAAAATCAAGAACGAATCATCGCTTTCCCTTTCCTATGATAATCCAAATCGTAATGATCTATACAAATATAGCTCAACAATCACATAACGAATCTAATGATACAAAAATCCATGAATTCAAAGAAAAAGGGTAAAATATTCAAAAATCTCATATAAAAAAAATGTATGTAGATACTGAATTTATGGATGAAAATGTTCTCGTAACAAGGAATCTAATGGTGAAATCAGTTTAAAAGATGTTGCTATGATAAGGGAGAAATCAATGATTTAATTGTAGGAAATTCTATTTCACAAAATCCCCAATTTCAACCATTAAACCCCCAAATTAGAAGTTACAAACACAAATTAATCAACGAAAATAGATGGAATAGGGTAGAAATTAGTCACAGAAACACTTTGCCTCGAATACCTATGAAATATCCATGAAAAATGAAGCTTAAATCGTCAAAAATGGTGGATATAGTTTAAATCACTTTTAAAATGGAACATTGTTTAGGTATGGGCAATGCTTCGCGATTACAGAGCCATATCCACAAATGCTTAAAAGGCATAACTCTCCGCGGATGCTGCAATCACCCCGCAAATGCGAAGATTTGGTTGCTGGATCCCTGCGAACACAGCCCAAGAGCCACGAACGTGGAGTACTGGTGTCAAATGTACTAGCAATTCTCAACCCTTCAAAAACAAGAACTAGACTCTCGCAAATTTGTTCAGAACCCCATGATAACAAACCAAACATAGAACCCTACTAGGGATGGTGATCCGAACTTAATGAAACCCTCAGAATTCAAATCTAGAACCTTCTTGGCCACGAACACAAGAAGGATCATTTAAACTAGTTTCGGACCTAAAAACTCAAAATATTTTTAGAACCTCTAAAAAATTATAAGGAGTGCATTTCTAGCGTTAGTTATACATCCGAAACAACTAGAACTGATGAAATTTCGATACCCGCTCCCGAACCTCGAAAGTTGACAAAAGTAAAACTTATGATATAAAGTGAACTGAAAATCCAACTTTGAGCCTAAAATCTCCATTTTAACTTTAAATTCAATTTTGTAAGTTCTCCTAGATGAGATTCGACATTTCGGAGCTAATGGAATTGATCGAATAAGATTTTGATGCACGAAACTCAAAATGACTCCAAAAATCAAATTTCCAACTTAAAGCCATTTAGAACTCTTTTTTTTCTTTTTGCAAAACTCTAACATTTTATGATATTATCAAAATTTGACTTTTGTACTTATCCAAAAATGACCCAAGACAACCTTCGAGAAGGGCAAAATAGTAATCTGGTTGAGAATATCAGAAATGACCTTCGTGGTCATTATATCATACATTTCTAAAAATAATATTCATCCTTAAACAAGAGATAAGGAGCATACCTGAAGGCTCAAACAACTGAGTGTATCGGGCACACATAGACTCTATCTCCCATGTAGCCTCACTCTTAGGCCTATGGCCACCACTGGACCTTTATTGAAGCAATCTCCTTAGTCCTCAACTTCCTCACCTGCCTGTCAAAAATGGCTACCGACTACTCCTCATAAGTCAAATCAGGGCTCAACTTAACTGAACTCGTAGAAATCACATGAGACTCGTCCAGGAATAATGCTGCAATATCGAAACATGGTATATCAGATGGACTGAAGATAGATTGGGTGGCAAGACAAGCCCATACACCACCTATTCCACTCTACCAAGGATCTCAAAAGGATCAATTAACCTCAGATGAGCTTGCCTCTCTTCTTGAATCTCATAACACACTTCAAAGGTGAGACTTTCTATCAAACCATGTCACCAACCATGAACCTAAAGTTCGAATCCGCCTATCAGCATAGCTCTTTTAGTGACTCTAGGTTGTCACCAATCTACTCTGAATCAACCATACTCTCTTAAGATCATCTCTCAACAAATTAGTACTCATACTCACCATTGCTATTATGTCAAACAAACTTGTGGGGGCTCTACATCTTCAGCCATACAAAGCCTCAAAAGGAGCCATCTGAATGTTGGAATGATAATTGTTGTTGTAAGCAAACTCTGCTATGGCCAAATATTGGTCCCATCTAGCTCCAAAATCAATAATACGGGCTCAAAGCATATCCTCTAATTCCTGTATGGTCTCTTAGATTGGCCATCAGCCTTGGGGTGAAAAATAGTACTCAAATCCAAATGAGTACCCAAACCATGATGTAAAGCCCTCAGCTAATAAAATGAAGTAAACAACGAGCCTCTACTTAACAAGCCTCTATATGATACAATAGAAACTGGGACCCTGTGAAGTCTCACAATCTGACTAATATAATGCTAGGCTAGTCTCTCAGTTGTATACTTTACTTAACCAGAATAAAATGGGCTGACTTGGTCAGACGGTCCACCGCTACCCAAATAGAGTCAAAAAAACCCCCAACAGTAGGAGGTAAGAGAACTATGCATGAGTCGCTCCTCAACTTTGATAGCTACGAAACTTCCTATGCTGGAAACCTTCCTACTCAATGCATCTGCCACTAAATTGGTCTTCCCAGGGTGATAGAGAATAGTCAAGTCATTCTTTTAAGAGCTCAATCCACCATCTTTGTCTCAGATTTAGATCTCGCTAACTGAAGATATAATGTAGGCTATGATAGTCAGTAAAGACCTTACAATGGACTTCATAAAGATACTAACACCATAACTTTAACACAAATACAACCTTAGCCAACTCTAAATCATGAATGAGGTATTTCTTCTCATTGGCCTCCAAGTGTCTAGAGGCATAAGAATTAACCTTCTCCTTTTGCATCAATACACCACCTAACCCCACTCATAAGGCATCAAAATAAATAGTGAAATCAAAACCCTCCTCTAGTTAAGTCAGAAAGGAGCTATAGTCAACAATGACTTGAGCTTTTGGAAGCTTTCTTCATACTCATTGGACCAAGGAAAAACCACATTATTTTGAGTAAGCCTAGTTAGTGGATCTGCAATAGCGGAGAAACCTTGAACAAAATGGTGATCATAACCAGCCAAGCCGACAAAATTGTGAATCTTTATAGCAGAGGTAGGCCTAGTCCAACCTCGTATAATCTCAATCTTTGCTAGATCAACTTGAATACCCTCTTTGGACACCACGTGCCCCAAGAACGCTACAGAACTCAACTAGAACATACACTTTGAGAACTTTGCATATAACTTCTCCTCCCTGACCTCTAGAGTACAATACTCAAATACCTCACATTATCCTCCTCAGTCTTCGAATAGACCTACATATCATTGATGAACATAATCATGAATGAGTCCAAATACGGTCAAAACACCCTATTAATTAGCTCCATAAAGGTTGCAGTAGTGTTTGTCAACCCAAAAGACATAACAAGAAACTGATAGTGGCTGTACTTGGTCTAGAAGGCTGTCTTAGGTATATCTAATGGGCAATTATAAAGTTGAGATACCTGAACCTCAACATAACCTTAGAAAACAGGGGATGCTCCCTGAAGCTAATCAAATAAGTCATCTAAGAAGGGAAGTAGGTACTTGTTCTTAATAGTCACTTTTTTCAACTGTCTATAATTAATATACATCCTCACAGATCTGTCCTTTGTCTTTATAAACAAGATTGTGGCACTCGATGGTGAAACACTAGGGCAAATAAAGCCATCAGTAATAATCCTCTAACTCCTTTAATTCAGTTGGAGTTATCCGATAAGGAGTGACATAAATGGGTTTAGTGCCCAACTCAAGGTCAAAAGCAAAATCAATGTCTTAATCAGGAGGAACTCCAGGTAGATCCATAGGAAACATATTCGAAAACTCACAAACTACCAAAATAGACTCCATAGAAGTTGCCTTAGCCGCAATATCACAAATAAAGTCCAAATAAGCCAAACACTCTCGATCAATCAACATTTGGGACCAAATATAGGATATCACTTTGTTGGGATAGGAACCCTCCAAACAAGTCCACTCAATCCTTGGTCTACCTGGCATGGCTAAGGTAATGGTCTTTACATAACAATCAAAAATAGCACAATACAGATATAGCCAATCCATACCTAGAATAATATCAAAATCTACCATATCCAATATAATCAAATCTACCCACATCTAATAGCCAGGGAAAGTAATAAGTTAGGATCGATACACCCAATCCACTACTAATGACTCTTATGGAATCATAAGGCAACTCAAACCCCACAGAGAAATAAACAGACATATATGCATAATTAGAGGCAAGAACAAATAACACAGATGTAGGGTAATGGCAAATCAAAATAATACCTATGATCACAGCAACAAAGGCATCTAGCTCGGGTCTACCCGAAAATGCATAGCAATAGGCACCTCGACCTCCATTCATAGAAGCTGATCCTCTGCCACCTAAAGTAGTGAAAGTATCATCTACTCCTCTACCATTGGTACATCTACCTCTATCAGTCTTGCCTCTACCACAACCCATAGTTTGTAAGTCTGAACCTCTGGCTGGTGGTGTTGAGTCTCAAATAGGTGTTGTGCAGTATAAATGGTGGGGCCAAGAATATGTCTATTTAGGGCTTTGGCCCATCATATGATCAAGATATCCACAACCTAAGCAGGATCTAGGGGTAGAGAGATGATGTGAAGGAGCAGGACAGATGAAGTAATCTCCCCAATCCATGGGCCTCTGCTGGGAACCAGATGAAATCTGACCTGAACTATAAGAGTCATAGGACCTCATTCTCCATCTGTTGCTGGCAAGGCTGCATGAAACTCACGATGCTAAAAAGAACTACCTCCTCTGGCCATACCTTTATCCCACTGACGAGACACCTGAATACTTTCCTAAAGTACAAACCCTTTTGGGGTCCCCAAACTCCTCCCTCTACATCAACTCCACCTCCTTGGCAGTACTAATAACTGCCTGAAAAGAGGTGCCATCCTTCGCCATCCAAAATAGTGATTTTCTGATAGGATAAATCAAACCTCTCACAAACCTGTGAACCTTCTTCTCCTCCATCGTAATTATAGTTATAGCATGATGAGCTAACTAGAAAAACCTGATCTTATAGTCCAAAACGATCATGGTGCATTGTCTCAAACTGTCAAACCTTAAAATGCTCTCCTCGTGAGCACTTTAAGGAACAAATTGATCATAAAATGCATCAAAAAATGACTCCTAAGTCATATGAGGAGATCTAGTTAGAAGGGATCCTGTATAAGTCCTCCACCACTCCCTGACTGGCCAATGGAGCTGGAGCGTGACATATCACAAACAATGTGTCTATACTAGTCCCATGGTATCCAATAACTCTTTACAAGTGGACAAGAACTCATGAGCATCCTCAGTCTTTCGAACCTAAAACTAGGGTGGGTCCATCTTTTGAAATCTCTCATATATTCACTGCTCATAATCAGTAAAGGCAGCAACTAGTGGAGTCTTATCAATTGGGGTTGTTAGTGGTTGCTCATCAAGAACCTAGCCCTCGAGGACCTGTTATTAATCCTAAGGTTGCACCCTTGCCGAGTTTTTGAAGTACCACGAGTGTCAGCTTGGCTACCCTAAAGTCTCTAACACACCTAAGACTCTTAAAAATGTATCTTACAGTAAAGATATTGTAGCAAACTCATGTGGAACCTGCTCCTGTCTAGGTTCCCTAGCTGGTTCGCGAGAGATACCCCGCTTATTGTAACACTCCGCACCTTACAATATTGGTATAATGCAAATGAAACATGACATGGTTTGGTCAAGTTAGCGCTAATTTACAAAAGTGCTCGAATCTTGCGTTAATGGGCTATATGGGCGTCTAGCGCTTAAGAGGGTTGAGTGTATACGTGGTTAGTGTTGAATTGAGGAGATTATGAACTTAAAATGAAGTGAGAGAATTGAGGTGCTTGTAGGACTTAGAAGCTAGTAGGTGAGTCAGCAACTTGCTTAGCT
>JAOTQR010058025.1:2134-14104 GCA_025774065.1 Solanum ossicruentum | reverse complement strand
TATCCAAGGTCACATAGAGGGCAAAATAGCATGCTAAGGTAAATAAAAAAATATGCTAAATGGTGACAGAGATAGAAAGACCTTGAAATAGATCCAACACAACAAAGACTACATGGAAAACATGAAAACAACATTAACTCGAAAACTTTTCAACCTAAAACGTGACTCTATGACTCCAACAAAAATCTTAATGACTAATAACAATAAACAACACAATAACAATCATAACAACTTCAAGTAAAACAAACCCAACTAAAAGAGATTATGTAACATAATAATCCCTTTCATAATCATAAACCCATATTCAAATAAAATGAACAAGAACAAAACTAAAGTATTACCTTTTTTAGAGCAGTGAGCTGAGACGTTGACGAGCTATGAGCTTCTTGATTTCGAAACCAAGCACTTTCTGGCTTCAAAATCATATAAACTTTCCAGAAATTAGCTGGATGTTCAATGGAAATCTTAGTCTTTTTAGAGTAGTTGCACCCCTTTTACAGTGAGCAAAAATGGGGATTTAATAGATGAAAATTAGATTAAAATTGAGGGAAAAATCTGGTGAGAATTGGAGTTCAAATTCAAAGTTCAAATTCAAATCCCCTTGGAGAAAACGTTGTGTAGTTGTCTTTTAGGGGCTAGTCGTTGGAGTTGTTGGGTTTGGTGTGATTTTGCTGTTACTCCTGGTAGCTTTTGTCGTTGACAAAGGGATAAAAAGGATGATTTTTGGGATTGTTTTTTATCTTGTTGTTGAAGGTGATTTTGAATTAAGAAGGAGGAGAAAGAAGAGTGAGATGTCGTGAGGAATTGGTGAAGGTGAGAAAAAACATGAAAAATGAGAAAAAAATGCACTTTTCCCCCTAAAATGCACTTTTCCCCCTATGGAGATAGTATCCCCATAGGGGGAAAAGTGCATTTTTTATAGAAATGTGGGTCCCACGCGAAAAAGAAAAGGACAAAGTTAAATTAAAAAGGAAAAAGAAAAAGGGGAAAAGGGGAAACATGTGGGGTCGGGACGCGAGTTAGAATTTTAAAATATTCAATGAATTAAATTAGTTCAATTAACGAGTTTTTTTTAAAATTAACTATGCGAATAAGTAACTCAATTATGAACTACTTAATTTTGAAAAAAACAATTCCTATATCGAAGACAATTGCTACAGTGTGCTACCATATTCCGCTGCCCCTTGAAAAGATGACGATTGGGCAGACAATTGAATTGCGCCTCCTCCTCTATCCCATACTTTTGCTCTTTCTCTTGAATAAATAGAGGGAGCTTCACACTATTTGTTGATCCACAAAATCCAATGGAAATATTTTCTTTTCTAGAATACATTTTCGCTCCACAATTGTGCTGTTAAAGCCACTTTCAGAAAGTCGAGGTTTATCTCACCCTGCTACCATTTGGTATGTCAAAAACATCTGCACTCTTTTTCCCTAAAACTAATACTAAGTGTTTGTTTTGGATTTTCTTAGATTCTGCTTTTTCGTAATTTAATAATGTGTTTTCGTGACTATGGTTATTTTGCTGATATTTTTAACCCTCGGGAAAAAAAGGACAGTCCTGTACATTAAAAGTTTCACTATGTCCCAGGTCGACCACAATGGCACGCAACCTTACCTTACATTTTTACTTGAGGATATTTCCAAGGATTGAATTCATGGCCTCCCTGTTACATGACAACAATTTAATCAGTTAACTTCAAGGTCCCTCTTCATTTTTATGGTCAAGTATTTGTAGAGATTGAATATGGCTCATTTATGAATAAGGCTATTCCCTTTGAAATTTCTGGTAAAGTTTTTGAGCCAAATGCTATGTATCGCTCTTTAAAGTAGTTAAAGGCACATAGAATATCATCATATGAATGGGCTTCAAAATCCAACAGTAAACTCTTAAAAAGGACTCTGTTCATATGTGTCTTGAGTTGCAAATCGGGTATTAAGATTAGCTTTTGAGATATAAGAATAGTCCTAATTGAAACCCTCCCCAGATTTCAACAGCACTCCATTTGAGTGTTATCTTGCTTAATCAATCTGTAGCAATTGGTCACGAACTCAAAAATGTTACTACTTGTAGGACTTTGAAAGACATAAATAAAAATATCAATGTATTTTGAAATTCAGATAGTGAAATAAGATACAAATATAGTTATAAGAAGAATACATTTTTATCAATGATTTGTTCTTTTAGAAAGCTGCTTGGCGTTCGGAAATTTATCATTAGAATTTTTCAAGGTGAGATTATACTTAAGGTGATTAGAATCTCAGTTTATAGTTCAAAATATAGATGGTTTTATACATAACAGAAAGAACACTACTGCTATTCTTACTAATAAGGTTTATGTCTTCGGTTTGCAGAGCAACCTTGAATATTTGATTTTGGGATGTCTGCAGATCCACAAACTTCCTAATCTAATTTAATTCGCCTTTTTAGTCAATCTGGGGGTAAAAGACATGCCAAAATCTCTAAATGAAAACACTAGGAAATGCATGTTAATCTAATTTAACACACCTTCTTAGTCAATCCAGGGGTAAGAGATATGCTAAATCTCTAATGAAAACACTAGGAAATCCATGTTGAGTACCTTGCTGAAGTGGTGGTATAGCAATAACTCTTTCACAACACCTCACATCCCATAGAAGTATATTAATATTGACATGACCTATATTGACGATACTCTCCTCTTTCGTACAATTGATTTTCTTATTACAACATAAACATAATTAGAAAATATTAAATAATAAGCTTATTGTAAAACCATTCAGTCCAAAAAGGGGCACTACATAAAGGGGAAACAAGAATCAGACCAAGAACGTGCTCCTTATGCCTTATGTGTTATCGAACCATTGTTAGTGAAGTTCACATCCAAAGCTCCTTAATTTGATGCTTTAATTACACATTTTAAAGTAGTAACATTTCAACCTAAACTCTCAGGTCCTCAATACCAGTGGTAGTCAAGGAAGACAAGAAATCATTCTTCTCCTTTTCAGTTGAATCTTTCTGTACATAATTTTTTTCCTCTATGTGTCTTTTGCTCAGTTGTTTGTGTTTTTGCTAAATATTATTATGAAAAAATTATCATAGTTGAAGCTAGCGGTTGTGGGTAGCAATATTTGTTGCTTCACCTGACCTGTTTGATCTTGTGTTAAGCATTTCTAACAACTGGTGTAATATTTTTATTTGCAAGTTTCGTAGCTTTGCGGTACTTGTGAGGAAGGTCAGTGTTAGCCCACTTTGTAAGCGAGAATATAAGAAGATGCAAAGCAATATCTTAAGAAATATTTTGTTGGTTGATTATGATGTCACACAAAACAACATCAAAGTTTGAACATAAGTTGAATTCCAACGAAACATGAAATGTGTTAATGTTTTAGGAATTTTACTATCACAGAGTTATTTCTTTTTCATTTTCATTCTTCCATTTATTCCCCACAATATCACCTTCTTAAGGCCTGAGGCTGGCGATAGAGAAATGAAAACTGAGTTATATATATGTTTTCAGTTGGGGGTTGGACAGCTGATGCTAGAAAGCAAAAGAACGACTGACTTATAAATTCAGGCACTCTTACTATTTTGCTCATGTACTAAATTAGCTACAAGACTTGCTTCTTATTTTCCAGATGAATAGAAGATTACTGTGTCACACTTTCTTGGCCTGAAATAGTTTTGGACATTGCTTGCTGTCCTTTTTGGCTTGATGAGATTAATGATTAACTTTCATCTTGGAAAAATTGAAATTTACAGATATATCAACTAATAGAGATGTTTTTGGATGTGGAGTTTTAGCATGTCATCTATGAGGAACTTAAGTTAGTGTTTTACATCATGTGTGTACATGCTCTTCAATTTTTCACATTGAATAGAGGCTGAAAGTTCTTTTTTTGCTTTAGTTGTACCAATGCCACAAATAGATTAATTTGTAGCCATCTCTATTTGATTAAGGTATCTTTTGTTGGCTGTATTTTATGGAATTTACAAATATTTCCTCCTTATGTCACGACATATTGCTTATTTTAACAATACTACTTATATATCTCCCATTCTTTCCATTTCTGCTCCAATGATGTGCTTTTAGATGGTTTAGTATTTTATTTATTTAAATGTATATTGTTCGTTAATGGATCCACCTTATTTAGAAACGTCATTAAATTTACTCAGAGGTGATTTTAATAAAAACTTACATCAAGGAGTTCTTGAGAGCAAGTGTATGTATATGCACTTAAATTGAAATTCTCTATATTTGGTGCACACAAAAACAAATACAACTTAGCTTGACTATTTTATGAAAGATCCTTCAATAAGAAGCCTATTAAATTGTCCAATTAAATTGAAAAAGAAAAATTAAAATCAGTTGAAAATTAAGTGATCAAATATTAAGAATTTAATTATCATTAATTATAGATTCTTCAGATATGTGACAATGTCAAATCTCTTAATATATGTAGGAATGATATTGATAACTTAAATTACTCAAAAACACAGGATAAAATTGTTCTCGATTATTGTTTCAGAATATAAAAAGTAAACAGGGCTGGGCTTGGGGTTTGGCTTAAAGACTTATAAGTTGTTTCAGTTTTCCATTTATGATCATGAGAGCAACCTATATAAAAGATGATGTTAGATCCGGTGACATGGTGCTCCTTAAAACTAGGGTGATTATTTAACTTTTAAAATATATAATTTTGGCGATTTTAAATTAACAATTTTAATATTTACGTAAGA
Source organism: Solanum ossicruentum (assembly GCA_025774065.1). Taxonomy (NCBI): domain Eukaryota; kingdom Viridiplantae; phylum Streptophyta; class Magnoliopsida; order Solanales; family Solanaceae; genus Solanum; species Solanum ossicruentum. The sequence continues at coordinate 9,384 of JAOTQR010058025.1, read as the reverse complement.
AAATCCATTGACTTTCCGCTGAAGAAATCCAAAGCCACTTATTTTGCACGTTCACCAAAACTCAATTGGTTCTTCCTTTGTCGCATTCTCCTTTTACTCTCTACTTTTTCCCATTCTCCTTTTTATTACAAGTCTTCCTTTATCCCGTCAATTTTTTGTATTTTTGCATTGTGTCATTTGTTTACAAGCAAAACAACGCAAAGAACTCAATAACCTTAGAATATTTTATTAGTTTTAATATTAAGATTTATAAACTTAATTAGATTACTTATGACCGTGCGAAGCGCGAGCTAATTACCTAGTTTGATAATAAACAAGAATATAATTTATTTTTATTTTTGAATAATTATGAAAAAAGTACGTAATTACATCTGTACAAAGTATATGAAAGAAAATATGTATAATACCAAAATAACTTAAAATATTTTTTTCGATTTTCAATTTTTCTTAAATATAATTATTTCAAATTGTTAAAAATTGAAGAAGCTCGATAATAAATTTATAATATAGATTGTCAAAATTGGGTGTCAACACTAGCTACGTGGAGGAAGATGCTCAAGTGGGGCACCGGTCCCTATATGGTGACATCATGTAGCCATAGAGTATGTGTTAATACATTTGAATGTACTAAGTATGTAGGATGCAATGCAACAAGAGATAAGCAATATAATCGAAATGCATAAGCATAGGCAATGAGTAACATATAACAATATGGTATGCATGGAAGATACTTGAAGTAAATCATGCGTACATAGAACATAATACATGTGTAAGGAGAGACCATTAATAGTAAATATCCAAGGCCTACCACCTCCTTGGAGAGGCGAATGAGGTACAAACCCCTCAATTGGTTGATGAGGTACAAACCCCTCAACAAGGTTGATGACGTACAAACCCCTCGACATGGTTGCACGGGCCTACCACCTCCTTAGCGAGCAATTGAGGTTCAAACCTCTCAACAAGGTTACCCAAGCCTACAACCTTTCGAGTAAGGCTTGGTCAATTTCCAACACAATAGAGATAATATCACATACATACATTTCTTTCATCATCATATAGTCATTTAACTCGTAATACATGCATTGGGCCTTCAACTCCTTAAGAAATCATAACCGGATAATTTATCAAACACTTGGCGGGTGTGTAGTGCTAGTGTAAAACCATACAATTCAAGAGTGGAATCATGCTAGAAAATTCAGTGTAAAACTATTCAATAGATACTTGGTAACACCCTCAAACAATATACATCAAAATTCTTCATCACATCTCACAATAAATCTTAGATTCATAGCTCAAAACATGCTAAAACAATCATAATTTCATGAAACCCCAACATAGTATGCTGTGAAATTCATAATAAGTAAGACCCATGGGTAAATCAACTTTAAATCATGCAATTTAGGTAAAAAGTAAGCTTGGGTTCATAGGTGAAAGGAACCCATGAAAGAAACCCACATACCTTGACTTTGGAGAATCCTTGAAGAAGATTGGAGATGGAGACTTGGAGCTTGAATAAGAACCTTAAGATCCGGATGAGTTATGGAACTTGAAATTTGGAGATGAAATATTGTCTAAGTATTTGAGTGAGTAATTGGAAAATATCTTGGATGATATGAGGGTGAAATAAGACTAAGTATCGGTATTTTCACGCATGGAAATACTTAAGCCTAAGACCCAAAAGCCTTGAACCGAACTAAATAAACTGGCACAAAAATACACTATGGCGCGCCCCTGGCTCATCACATCTGTTGCACGAATCTTCACTAGAAATTGCTCACTTGGAAAATTGAAATCATGATTCATTCGCTCCAAAATTGGGGTTAGACCCATTTCCCACTCAATTTTGACCCCTGAACAAGAATATGAGAAGTTGGATTTTTGATATCGCACAAGGATTTTGAGATATATGGAAATTATGATTCTGGGCACTTCCGAGGCATATTTTCAGGCACTTTTTTGGGGTTGTTTCATAAGGTATGTAGGTCTTCCATCCATGAGTCCTTCCACCCATGGAGCCCCAAAATTATTTTTATTAAAAGTTTTATTTTAATGGCTAATTCTTTATGGGTATCTTCTACTATCACTCCATTGCATGAAATATGTTGGAAATTTAATGGTTATTAATATATTGATGCATGAGATCCTACTAATGATTGAGATTATGATATGCTTATTACAAGAAAGCTTTGTAAGCTATGGCATCTTGAAAGACTTGAATATATTATGAATTTTGTAATGGTTTTAATGACACCCAAATTGGGATTTTACAAGTATGATGGTGGATTATTTGAATGACTTCTTAAATGACTTTACCTCTCTCACGTTGCTTACTCTTAAATTCAATGATTTTAAGATTAAATACATATACCCACCATGTTTTGACTAAGTTATATGACAAACCTCATGAAGGCCTTATGACAAGACATATGATTTATGATTGTTGTTGATGTTGAAGGGAAATTAAGCATGTTATGAGCTCATGAGAATGTTATGAATGGTATGAAGCTCTTTCTTTGATATTATGATGGTTTGATGATCTAGTTTATAATATTCAAAGCTATAAATGTTGTGATACCATGAGATACTATGAAGTTGAGGATTTTTATGAGATAGATTTCATGTTTCCATATTTTTTGTCTTGAAAGATGATATGTACAATTGTGATATGTTGTTTAAGAATGATTTACATTGATGAGCTTCACAATATGTCTTGAAGTATGATTTGTAAATAATGAGGAATGAAGGCTTATGAAACATTCTATGTTTATTATTGGCTTATGAAAAGTTTCATATGAATGAATGTTGATGGTAGAGGATCTCCCATCTATTTAATGAATGAATGTACTATGGTGGAGGATCTACCATCTAAAGAGTGATTAAGGAGCTATCTTATGGCTTTGATTCTATGATATCAATAGGTTGGGGATTGGATAAATTGCTATTCCACATAACTTGGAATGATATTCTAATATGGTCCTATGACTTATGATTTTCCTACTCTTGTGAGAGCATTATCTAGCACCGAGTGGACTAGAGGTGAGTACCCAGGTCCCAGAACTACATGCAACCATAGTTGGAGGGACTAGAGGTGATTATACAAATCCCTAAGAGGTGAGTACTCTAAAGATAAGGTCTTAAGGTGAGTACCCAAATTTGAGGGCTTGAGGCGAGTACTAGAGTCCGAGGGCTTGAGGCAAGTACCCGATTCTAAGAAGTATAGGCGAGTACCTGGTTCACACATGGCTTAGTAGATCCATTTAGGCATTAGGAGGTTCACCTTGGGAAAGTGACTTCCCCCTTTCTTCTGGTGTAAGGGAAACTCAGGAGTCCATGGATTAGCTCATATGATTTATGTTGGTTATGGTCTCTCTCACTATGTTTTATGAACTCCCCAAGGATTATGGTATATATCAATCTTGATCTATGTTTTTGTTATGTATTCTCATGATCCCCTTACGTCCCAATGATATCATCTTATGATGGTTCCTTCTTATTATGTCTAAATATGTTTACTACTACGGATGGTGTTTGAATTCATATAACTCGTCATTTTCAAACTCAAATGATTTTATCACATATGTTTATGGTCCCTTGATATTACTAATAGTGTTACTCATAAAGCCATATGACTCTCTCTTTTCAAATATACATGGTGTTCTTCTTTATAATTATTAATGATTCACTTGTAGTAAGATGGTCCTTCTCTTGAAGTAGATGCTTTGTTGTTCCTAAAAGGTATTATGATTTTACTTACGCATAATGATCTATGTTTCTTAGTATTCCAAGTTCAAGTGTTTTATCATGAAATCAATTAAGTGTGCATTCCTTACTTTCCATATTTATTATCCTATGTCGAATGGCTTAAGAAATTTTTAAATGATTATCGCATTTCTATTTTATGGTTTATGCTTTGTTGCATTGCATGCCCTTACACTAGTACATTCAAAGTACTAATGCATACTTTTTTCCTACATGATCTAACCATGTAGGGACCGGAGCTACGATTCATTCTCCTCCTCCACATAGCTAGCCAAATCTTTTAAGACTATTATTGGTAAGTCCTCCACTCTGGGGACAATACCCATTTTACTTTCATGCTTTTGTTAGACTTTTCTATGTTAGATATTTATCTTTTGAGGGTGAGCCAAGGAGATATCTTGGCCTCCACTCCATTCGTACTAGAGGTGCTATTGGATATAGATATTTATATGAGCTTGAATCCTATTATGATCACGTAATTATGAACTACATTCCTTAGTCCTTATTCCCCCTTCTATGCTTGTTGTATGTTGATGATGAGAAGGAATTCACAAGATCCTATTCTCCCTATAGCATTAGTCATATTAACCCTACCCTTTATACTTTATTTGCTGTGTAATCCATGCAAATCCTCTTCCCTATAATATCCCTATAGTGTGAATCCAAACTCCCTCATCCCTTAGAATTATTTGTTGCTTGCTAGTTGTTAAATTATGCTTTCGTAACCAAGGATATGCAAATGATATTCTAAGAGACATGTTTCGATTTCCTTCGGGATTCTTATTGATCGTGTCACATCTAGGCCCTAGGCTTGGATCATGAAATGTAAGGACCCATTTTGTTTGTGTAGCTTTAGTGATGCTTGGAATTTGGTTTCAGAATATTTTGGGCCAAGGTGACACCTTATGAAGCCCCACGGTTCGTATGACACCTTATGGAAGCCCCCATAGGCTGTGTGGCCCTTATATGGGACCCCCAAATTAGTGTAAACTCCTTCATTACTATGTTTACTTATTCTAAACACTTAGCTTCTTATTCACTCGCTCAAACGCTTTCCGGTTCCTCTTTTCGAACTCTAACCAGGGGATTCCCATAGATCCTGCATGCTCAATCTAAGTTCACTCTTAAGCCCTCAATTCAAGCATATTTATGTTTTCTAATACCATCATGGTATCCTACATTAAGCTAAGTTCAAAGGAATTCCATTGGCTAAGTTTTTCACAAGTACCAATTGAAAAATCAAATTCAAAGGGTCATATCTCTTAGCGAAAAAAGAACTGGGTAGGCTACGACCTATCAAATTAAATCCCTTTGAATTAGTTATCCAACACACTTAGTTTCTCCTCATTTGGAGTTCGGATGAAGAAGTTATGCCTATTTTCGCAAAGCCCTCTTGTGGGTGTAGTCACCTTTCTCTAAGGCAAGACACACGGGCACTTATACAGGCCATGTGGCTTCCCACAAACTGTGTGGATGTGCCATCATAAAATTTCTTCCTAAAATATATTTTAAGTGTGGAATCACATCTTGTACGCTTGTACGGCCCGTGTGCGTGACCTTAAGCTTGAACCAATAAATTTTTTAGGACAAGTAAAGGGGTATGGCCAGGCTCACTGGCTGTCTGGCTTGACACTAGCCGTGAGGCCAGCCATAGGGATCCCATTCTATTCAAACTTTCTTTAAATGAGGGGGCACGACACGGCCCGTGGTGCCCTCTACATAGGTGAACTTTGCCTGTTTTTTTACTAAGTATTGAAGTCAAGTTCCAACTTCCAAAACTTTTGCTAAGTGAGGGTTCACGGGTGTAACGACCCCAAAAAGTGCCCCAAAACATGCCTCGAAATGCTCAAATTTTTAATTTCCTTATATCTCAATATCCATTTGTGATTTCAAAAGTTTGATTTCGGATTCTTGTTCAGGGGGTCCAAATTAGGGGGAAAAGGGTCTAAGCCCAATTTAAGAGCAAAGATTTAGCAATTACGAAATTTCAAAAATCAATTTCCATAGGGGTTTTTGCATCCCCCTCACAACGTGCCCCTACGTTTTATTGAGTTGTATTTTTTAGCTTCGGTCCAAGACTTTAAGTCTTGGACCAAAAAGCTCTTATACGTGTTTTTACACATACTTAGTCATATTTCACCCTCATACTACCCTAAACATTTCCAAATACTCACTCAAACAATTAGTCACATTTTCACTCCCTAAACTCAAGTCCCAAACCCTTTCCCCAAGCTAAAGGTTCTCCTTCATGCTTCAAGTCTCCATCTCCAATCTTCACCAAGTTCATCCAAAGCTAAGGTATGTGGTATTGAACCATTGGGTCCTTTCACCCATTGTGCCTAAGTCTCCTCTTTACAAATATTACATGACTTAAAGTTGATTTTACATGTGGGTCTTTTATATTGAGAAATTTACTGTACAGTGATTTTAGTTCGTGAAAGTATGGTTGTTTTAGAATGTTTTGAGCTCTAAATCTTGGATCTAATGTTGGATTTGGTGAGGGTTTTAATGTGAATGTCTTGAGGGTTTTGCAAGGTGTTTATTGATGGTTTCACAACAGATTTTCTTGCATGATTTCATATCCAAATTGCATGGTCTTTTACCCCAATTACACACCCCTAAGGTGTTCGATAAAATGTCTGGTTATGGTTTCTTAAAGAAATGAAGGTCCAAAGCATGAGATATGATATAAATTATTTTATGATGATGAAATGAGCTTATGTATATGATTATTCATATATGAAGTGTTTCACTATAGCATATGATAAATCCTATATAAAGTGATGCATTAGACCATGCCTAGTTCGGGTGGACAAGAGCCCAAGTAACCTATCGAGGGGTTAGTACCTTGGTAACCGAGGTGGGGGTTAGTACTCACCAACCATGTGAGGGGCTCATACCTTGCCACCCAAATGATAGGTGTGAATGTCATTAACCATGTAAGGGGTGCGTACCTCACCACCTAGGGTGATGGGGTGTGACTGTCACCATCTTACCCCAACACTAGATTGGATAGCTTGCTTGGTCTCATCTTCACATATGATATCCTATATGAGCATGAGTTACTTAAGCATATTTTACTTATTTATTGATCATACATGTTATATTGCTATGTTATGCCTATTGCCTATCGTTATGTTTTTTGGATTATGATGCTTATCTCTTGTTGCATTGCATTCCACATACTTAGTACATTCAAACATACTAACGCATACTCTTGCCTACATTACATCACCATGTAGGAACTAGTGCCCAAGTTTATCATCCTCCTCTACGTGGCTAAACCGGTTCTACTCAAAGCCAGTTGGTGAGTCCTTCACTTCGGGGACCTTAGTCTATGTTACTATTATCTATTTAATCAGACACTTTCTTATGTTATATTTGACTATGAGGGTGAGTTCGGTTACTTTTTCTTGGCCCCTGCTCTATATATTTAGAGGTGTTTGTTGGACAAGTTATGTATCTATGGTATAGGCTTTGACTTCTTGTCT